>JASDQU010371104.1:58337-81098 GCA_032191745.1 Picea mariana
ATCTTCGCACTTTATCCTTGTCGTTGATCTGGCGACTGCGCATATGATGGTCACGACTTAGTATGACTTAAACGCATTGTTTGTTGGATCAACCAAAGTCATAGATCTTCGAAGCTATGCGATCTGATGATCTATATAGATAGCAGGATTGTAATTGATGACTAGTTTAATTCAGTTTTCGCTCCCCTCAGTTAATCCCTACCGTTGATCTGGCTTGCAGATCTGACGGTCTCAATTTTATCTGAGTTTTATCATGCCATCTCTTATGAAATTTTGATATTCATTTGTTAACTCTCCTGAGCTTTAATCTCCATTCGCTTCCTTCTTCTCCGCCTTCTTTTCTTGCCATCAATGGCAAGCACACTCCTGCCTCCCAAATCTGCCAACAATGTCATCATGATGGGACAATTGTCAAATTATTGTCCAGAAGGGAATGGTATTGCAGAGTCTACCAATAATATACTCATTCATATTCTAAAGAAAACCATTGATCAAAGTCATAAAAATTGGCACTTGAAATTGACAGATTCTTTATGGGCAAGAAGAATGACTCTGAAAGATAGTATTGGGATGTCTCCTTATATGTTGGTTTACGGAAAGGAAGCAAAAATTCCAATCAATCTTGAATTGAATTCCTTGACTTATACAGTTAACATGGAGAATGCAAAAGAGATTAAAGCAATTGTTGATATTGGAAGAAGAAAGAAGTGAAGCTTTGCATAAAATATCACATAGGGAGCAGAATGTCAAAAGATAATTTGAACAAAGTGCAACAATAAAAAAAATTAAAAAGGTGAACTAGTGTTACTCTGTAATAGAACAAAGGATAAGACATCAATGCATATGAAATTTGAAGCACTTTGGATCAGGCCTTACCTCATTGATAAAATACTGGGTTTCAATTCATACATGCTTAAAGACATGAAGGGGAAAATGTTAATTTTGCGTGTCAATGGGAAACACCTGAAAAAAAAATTCTCTTGAGATTCTCACTTCTCTTTGTACATAGTTTTTTTTCATTTTTGTACATCCTCATTTTTTCAAATCCATTTCCCAAATGATAAAACATCTGGTCATGAGATTTTATATTCTTTAGAACACGCATGGGTTATCATCCCATAGTTGGAGCCAGTTGTTGAACTTATTTTGTGCTTCCCCCCTTTTTCTATTTTTCCTGTTTCTTTTCTTACCTCTTCTTTTCCCTTTATATACTTTCCCTCTCCCATTTATTTTTTCCCTTCTTCTTCCCTTTGTTGGTTTTGATAAGACTACCATACTTAGTCATTTTCATTATGTTTTCATAATTTTAGACTCATGGACCTTCAGACTTGTGTTATGTTCCATTTACCATGTATAAGTTCGTCCAACACTTAGATTATTTTTGTATTGCAGACTTTCATACTTTCAGACTTGCGAACCTATGTGATATGATTCCACTCTCTCCACTGTCCGGCTGAAATATTCCAACACTTAGCCATTTCATACATTTAGACTTTCAGACTTGCGGACCTGCCTTTTCATACTAGTCACCCACTCTAATTCTCCGCCATTACATGTCCCTTCCTTCACATTTTTCGATGTCTCATTTATTGTTGTCACTACGGACTCAAATACTAAATTTATTGTTGAATTGGTTGTTAATTAATGATGCTTATACTGAGGCTAGTGATATTTATTTTGAGTCAATGCTTCCGAAAAAAGAAATCTAACCCAAATTAATTTTACTATGCAAAGTAATATTTCAAGAAAAGTTGGCCAACTCCGCAAAGACAGTCATAAGAAAGCAATTATTCTGTGGGGATACTTTGAACCTCTTTGCTAGATAATACCAAAATTATCATTGGTCCCACTCCTACTAGTATTATTCAAATTTGTTGGGTAAAGAAAACAACAAGGTGTGGACCTCAAGAATAGTTCTCGCGGGATGCGTTCCAACATTCTTTGAATGCAAGGATATTGTCACTTGGTGCATCGACAAGTTTATTCAGAACAAAAGGGTCATCACGTTGCATATTAGTTCTCCTATTTAATTAGAGCCTTTAATATTTAGAGAGATGTTGAAATTGCAAGAGATGAACTCGGTTTATAAAGGAGAGGAAGCTAGAAATTTCCTAAAAATCAAGAAAAACATAATAAAGATTCTTGAAGAGTGTTTGCATGATCTTGCATCAATGCATGAAGATATATACATAATTTAGGTAAGTTCTTTAAAAAATCCTTATAAATAAATTTATTGGATGTTTACTCAAATTGCTGGAGAGGAATCTACATAAACCATTCCCCGACTGACATTATATATACTTCATTTCGTGGTTCATGAAAATGCTATCTTCGACTGGGCGAAGATTATTTCGAATGAAATCACTGCACAATTGACTAATTTCAAGACTGATAAATTTTTTTATATGTCATCATATTCGATATTTTCTATCACATACTGTCATACTTTTGAGGGTTTAAACATTTCCCGGAGAGTGACAATAAAGGTGGACCCCGTGACCATGTGGTACCAATCTCTATGGAGGAAGAGATTCAACCATAATTTCTATGAGGTATATTATGATTTTTTTTCTAAATTCAAGAAGTTGTTATTTGGGGAAGACACTTCTTGGTTATCATTGGAAGCAATGATTTTTCTGAAGGGAAAAGGAGTTATTGAGAAAATGGAGGATTACAATATCATCAAGGTTTTATGCTCTATTGAAAAAACTATTTTTCTTCCTTATTGTATATCTAATAAGTTGTTTATCATTGAGATAGCTAGACAATATAAATTCTAGTTCCATACTTTCTCTGAAAAAAAAAAAACAAAAAAACAGCTTGTACCTTTCCTGTGGAAAATTGGTGAAATTCTTCTCCAAGGGATTTCCAAAATAAACGAATTTGTTGCTTGTTTCAATCATTCTGACATGAGATTTGCAAAGGAAATTAAGGGTTTCGACCCTGATCATCATTTTTATAATCATTTTCTTTCATTTGGGCGCATCCCTACACTTATAAATTTAGTCGTCAGTGGAGAAGAAGAAAATGATAGCCACAATCCAAATAATCAAGAATCCAATGGAGACTCTGGAGCTATAGATATTTTTATAAGTAATATATAGAACCATAAAGAAATATGTAAACCCTCGAGTGAGAAAAATGTCCAGTCACTAGTTGTCTCATGAAGAAGTGCCTTACCAAAGTCAAATCCTCAGCCAGGGACATCCCACACAAGAAAAATACATAGAAATAACTCGGGAGGTGATGAAGAGAGGAACCCTCCTAAGGGGAACTTGGATAATCCCCATAAATTAAAATTCAAAAGAAAAATGACTAATTCACAGCAAGAGGGGGATGAAACACATGCTCCAGCAAATGAGTTTTTATTGGATAACATGGATTTGGATGTAGATATTGAAAATATTACTTTCCCGGATGTAGAAGTATTGGCTAAAGATAATGTAGAACACATTTCCACACTCATGAGCCAAAATGAGACATTTTATGATGAGGAAATGTTCATTGTACAAAATTCCTATTTTGATAAATTATCTAAGAAATTAGTTTTTGAGAGAACTACAAAAAGTAAGAGTGGGAAGCTATAGTCTACCATTGATACTCGAGATATGTTTCCTTCTAAATTATCATCTATTCATAAATTTACATGGGATGCACTTGAAATTTCAATTGCACGTATGGAGGAAGATAATGCTTAGTTGAAAGAAATAATTAAAGAATTGGAGGCAACCCTCATGCCTCCACCTATTATGGCTTCCCCGGTGGCTATGATTCGTCCTAGAAAAGGTCTTCAAGAAAACCCAAAACCAAGTGCAAGAGTCCAAGGAATTTCAAATTTAATCATTGCCACTTGACATTTCATTGAAGAAAATATTAAGAAAAGAGTGTCATTGATTGTAGAGTTGTGGGATATGGAAAAAGTTTTTTCTTCTCTCAGTTTGAGAATTTAGAATACCAGGGAATAGCTTAATTCAGATTTGAAAAATGATGAAGGGTTTTATACAGGTGGAGTTGTGATGCTTGCAATGAAAATTTCGGCAATGACAGAGTAGACAAGAAAGCAAGAAAATATACCTTCTCTAAGCCGCATCAAAAAATTAAAATCATGTTGGATGGAAGGAATTAACATATGAAAGGGATTGATAACTCAATTAATTGATTTATCAAGAAGGAAGAATGAAGTATATTAAAAAAATCATTGATTTGGATATCGCCAGAACCACTGTTGAAGTCTCGGACCCTAAATATCCTTCAAATTCTATGCTCATGAATCAAAATCATTTCGAAAAACAATTTGAAGAATTAAAAAGGGCATCGACTAAAATTTTTGATAATATGATTGAATTTACACATGACGACATTGACAACTGGATTTTTGAGTACACAAATAAAAATGAAGATATTGAAATTATATTACTAAATTTATTTTTTGATCTTAGAGAAATTGAAAAGGAGTTGTTTAATGTTAAAATAAAATAAGAATTAATCATTTCCCCATTAAGGGACTTTATCCAGGAATGGTTGAACAACTCAATTGCCAAGATCTCTGAAATACCAGTAGAAGTAGTTATGACTGGTAATCAAACCGCAACCAGCAAGAGTATAAAAGAAACAACAACAAGAAAATGAAGGATGAGAGATACCATCATAGTAATTCCATGTTGATCACATGCTTCTTCCTTTATCAGTTTTCATCTAGTTATTCTTCTTCTTTAAATAGAAAAGTATAATTGAATCCTGATAATTTTCTCTTCGTCTTCTTTCCAGATTATTTTGTTCGACATCCACCCACTTTCTTCCTTTTACGTCCTATCTTCTTGTATATGTTTGCTTTATGGTTCGTGGGAGCCCCAATCCTAGCCATTTGGACAAATTCCTTTAAATTTCAAATCATTTTAACATACATTATTATTTTTTGATAAATCCCATAGAACTAATTCAGGATCAGTTTTGACTATATTTTATAACTCTGAGTCTTGAGTATAAATTATTTGAAATTGATCTATCATAATCTTATTTTGATATGTATAAGAAATACTCTATAAAAGTTCTCTTATGTGTACATACCATCTTCTTTTATTTTAATGTGATCAGAAATATTTATTTGCACTATAATGGATGTGAGGAAATTTTGTTTATTTTCTGTAATGTGTGATGTGTGAGATTCCTGGTCCATTTCTCAGGAACACTCTTTTATAAATATTTTTAATTTTCATCATTTTGATATTTCATTGAGCATAAAATATTGGACTATATCAAGGTCCTATATTATTTCTTGATCCAAAGTTATTAAGAATATCATAAGCCAAAGAGGAGTACCACCTCTCTAAAAACGAAGGAGGATTCATATCCTCATGAAGTTTCCATTTCGGTTCTTGACGAATTCAAACATCAACAACACTCTAGTACATTCCGGAGAATGTGAATAAATGAGTTGAATTTAAACATCTGTGGAATCATTCGATCAAAGGCCAATGATGTAAGCCTGTTTTCTAAAGTGAGGAAACCTTCCATTAAGGAATGCATGCTCCAAGGTACTAACTAGTTTCTAAGTTTAATTCCCAGATAATGTGTTGAATTTGATAGGAACAGACTTGTCGAAGAAGGGATATGATGTTTCCCCTATCATCGACGTGAAGCTGATATAGGAAAGTGATAAAATATGATATATCAAATGAGGAATGACTGACATGGGTATGAAAATGGATAATACTACAGAATGGTTGGCTTGAGGTGAAACTTCCCTTGAACATTGTGAGGCATGACAAGTGACTTGGAATCATTGACTCGACTAAGAGATAGAACAAAACATAGTGTGATGATCATCGAGGCACACTTTGGGTGAGTTGAACGAGTATGAGGACTCATGGAATTCGTATGACGCAGAGACAAATAGATTATCCAACTATAAGATGAGATGAAAATATGTGTGTTGTGGGTGGGAATCCCTCCTACGGACTTAGCATTTAAGGGCTCTAATCATGCATGCAGAAAATGACCATTTCAAAGGCCTCTACTCTTTCCTATTCTCCCAACACAAAACCCCACATTTATGCAATACAAAGGTGTAAATGAGATTTAGTAACTCTACCTCAAGTCCTTTGTTTGATTTCGATCCCTTTGCTTTCACTCGCTCTTCGATTGCAAGCCTCCTCCCAAAGTTGACCTGCATTCACATATGAACAAACAAAACGATGTGAACATGCATTTCATATACTAATTGCTGGGTTAGTTGTGACAATATCATAAAATAAGCATTCAACTTGAACACGTGATATGGCGGGATGGGAAAAGTATTCATTTTTTGTATTAATCTTCACAAGATTAAACTTACAATATGTGGTCGGCACTGCTCCTCGAAACTGGTCCTGGGCTCCTCTTCAACTGTCTTCCAACTGATTTGCTCTATACTTCTCTTTGCACAAGGATGGATAAAGGTTGGGACAAGGGGAATGCTCAATTGGGTATAGTCTCTTTACTATGATTTTTCTCCTTTCAAATGGGACCCTTACCCCTTCTTTTATAGGCTAGAAGGAGCTAGGTATTTGGTCGAATGATCGGCCATGCATGGCTGAAAGGTTTAGTTAACTTGCCCAAAGCTTTGTATTCCATCAGCAACATTCATTTTTCCATGCTTTTGTAGGTACACGTGGGTTGTATTGGAGAAGCTAGCGTGTACACGTGTGCAGTAATGGAGCAAGGTGCGTGGGCCTTTATAAAGGGGGTTTTTAAGAAGAGTTGTTTAGTAGTGTTTTGGCAAAGAAGGAGTCTGAGATGGCCTGATTCCAGGTAAGTATGCATGGTGCAATTTAGGGTTATAACAATGTGTGAGGTAATAATATTATCCAATTTTAATATGAGACCTAAACAAATTCCATTTTCAAGGGAAACAACAAACAACTGCCATGATGCTTTCCCCAAAACTTGACCCACTTCCTTCATTTTTTTTCCCACAATGATTGGTGAGTACCTCTTTATTTTTAAATGAGCTTGAGGAGGATAATAGATTCTTAGCATAATCCCATCTTCAATGAGTCCATATTCAAATGTTTAAGGAACCTGAAGGAGGGTTTCAGTGCCATATGGGTCCTTCGATGCATAATTTTACGATCCCAAAGAAGGTAAACTCGATATTTTCACGTTTAGAGAGTCTGAAAATAACTAAAAGGAGACTCCAAGGGTGATTTTTTTGTAAATTTAGTCTCCCAAGCCTGAAAAAGTGTAAAACAATACAAGGGAGAACTCTTCTAGTCATGGTTGACTAGAGTATACATTTTTTGTAGTTAGTATTACGTGGCTGAAAAAGGGGTAAACTACCACTCAAAAGACATCCTTTCAAACTTTTTAATGATGTACCATATTAGAATCTTGGCTAATAATAGGTAAATGATCACCAGAGGAAGAAAGAGGATCAACTAACATAGGTAGATGAAATGAAGGTTCAGTTAAAAGATCTAGTGAAATACTCGACTCAACATTTACGAGATCTAGCAAAAGACTCGACTCAATGTTTACGAGATCTAGAAAAAGACTCGACTCAATATTTATGGTATCTGGTGAAAGACTTGACTCAACATTTACGAGATCTAGTGAAAGACTCGACTCAATTAGATGGGGGTATGTTTCATTTTATTAACGATATTGACACATAAAATGAGCTATGCTCAAGGTAGCTTTCATTTTTACAGAAGCTTGAAACTAGAAAAACTATGCTTGGGACAAGTTTCATTTTTACACAAGCTTGAAACTAGAAAAACTACGCTTGGGATTATTTGTTTCATTTTTTAATGAGATTGACATAAGAAAAGAAAGATGCCCGTAACCCTTTGTTTTGTTTTTTAATGAGCTTGACACACAAATGAGAACTTTACTCAAGATATCTGATTCATTTTTTAAAGAACTTGACATAGAAATGAGAACTTTGCTTGAGGTCAGTTTCATTTTTTAACGAGCTTGAAACCAGAAAATAAATCGTTCTCATAACTGGTTCCATTTTTTAACGAGTTTGAAATAAAAAAATAAACCCTACTCTTAGTTGGTTTCATTTTTTAACGATCTTGAAACCATAAAATAAACCCTACTCGTCACTCTCCATTGTGGCTTCCAAGAGATCTTCATCATACATAAGAACAATACTTTGGAAGGAGTACATGGTAAGGGACTTACTCAGATCAATAGGGGAAAGAGTATACTTCAAGGTCCCTAACGAGTGGTTTACCATGTCAACTATCAAATTTAAATCCAAATAAGATGAGAATACAGCGAGAAGCTCCTCCTCATCGACGGTTGAAAGCATGGGACATGTTGCCACATAATTACCCTGTGGTGAGCTGGATGTTTCTTGCATATAAGAAATTTTCATGGAAGTTATATGGTTGGCGATCATATGAGGGCCAATGAATGAAAGTTGGTCAATGGTCATAATATTTCTGTTATGAGGGAAAGACATCACTCGAAAGAGTGTGGACACAACAACTTTCATAGCATAAACATAGTCACGTCGGAGGAACAAATTAAATTCCAAAGGGCCTTGGACTACCATCACATCAATATGGAAAATTTTCCCTCCTAAGGTGACAGGTAACTGAGGAAGGATCCCTAAAGGTTCAATGGATTTTCTGTTAAAATCCAACAGATTCTGAGTATTGGACAAAAGTTGAGGGGAACCTCGATACTTACAAGCGTTTGAGAATAAAAGGATAACATAAGTTCCTTCATCTATAATAGAGTGACATATATTTATATCACAAAATTATGCAATGATTTGGAAATTCAAGTAGGAAGGAAAGTGAGGTGCCTTCAGTCTATTATAATCAAAGGAAATGACCTCGGTACTTGGAGGTGGTTTCGTGGAAACGGGTGAAATGCCCCTTTGTCCGGAGTTATCTGTAGTGACAAGAAGAACCTGGGTAGTATTTAATTCATTCTTCAAGGGAAGAGTGGGATTGACCGATGATGGAATCGAGTCGACCACTTGAACTTCACTCTCCAAGGGGGAAAGAGTGGGATTGACGATCGATGATGGAATTGGGTCAACCACTTGAAATTCACTCTCCAAGGGGGAAAGAGTGAGATCGATCGATGATGGAACCAGATTGACCACTTGATTAACCAGATCGACCAATGATGGAACTAGATAAACCAGTATATCAACCAATGGTTGGTTGATAGAAATATTGCGGTAACCAGTTAGAAGTTGTTTTTTTGAAACAACAATATCTTCCAAAAAATGTGAAGCCTCATCCATACGAGGGAAAAGTTAAGTTTGATGACTTCCTTCACATAACCTAGAAGGATACTTGACTCTACCTTTCTTACTTCCAACCTGATAATTAATGTTTGATGGGTTGTTAGCAGCATGAATAGAGGCAACTGGTGACACAAGTTGTTGGAAACACGTAGACCACACTTCTAATATCTTGGGAAGACCATGGAAATCCTTAAGAAGGTGGTCACCCTTAAAAATCCTGCAAGGGAATTTTGGATTGTGAGTTGTCTTGGTAGGCTTGTTAATATCATCAAAACTCCCAACATGATTAATAGTGGCTGGTGGATTTCCACCTTACTTATTTTTCTTCTTCTTAATCTTCATTTTCTTCTTCTTCTTATCCTCCCAGTGACTATAATTAATACGTTCACCAGGTGAGGAGGAAGAAAGGGAAGAAGACCTGATGGGAGAAGAAGGAAAAGGGTCTACATGAGGTTGATGTTCTTGGGGTGGTGAGATTGCATATAAAGCACTAGGAGCATTTGGGATCACTGTAGTTGAAAACAACCATACCAGTAACCCAATAGTGAATCCAGGAAGACTCGATGTGGCAATATAAGGAGGACCAACGTTTCCAAAAGAAGGAAAAACAAAAAGGTTCCCCGTGAAAATGGGTACCTCCGTTGGGATTTCTATAAATTGATTCCATAAACACATACTCAACCTAGATTCTACTAAATCAAATATCACACACTACCAAAGTCCCTATATGAGAAGAGAAAACAAACAAAGGAAATATGGAACTTTCGAAGATGGGAGATGAGGCCGTCAAGTAGTTACCTTGCGAACAAGTTGAACTCCCCTTTAAAAAAAGACCCCTTCTTTGGTCCAAAGATGGAATAAAAAAAGTGTTTACTACTTTCCTTTTATATATATTTCATTAACATATATATAGAAGAATGAATACTCACTTGTTTCCTGAAGTTTGTCCTTGTTTCTCTGTCCTTTTTCTCACTACTCCAATTCCTTCAGCAATCAAAGAGATCTACAAAAAACGAGGCATCCAAACCTTTCTACTTCTACTATATATTTTTAGGTAAGAACTAAATCTATCTATACCTTATTTAACTTAATCATAGACACTATCATGAACAACATAGTGAAAGGAATAGGCCAAGTTGATATTATTGGAAAGCCAATAAAGAAGGTACTTACAAATCACCTTTGATGTTGCAGCAATCTTCTCCAAGATCTCCAGTCCATCCCTTGCATGAATGTATTAAGACAAAAATGATGATTCTTAAATGGATTCCTTCCCCCCCTCTCACCTTGTAATTCCATCATTATATAGGATTTGGAGGATTAACCACCATGGAAAAAATCACTCACTAGATCCACTAAATTGGGATCTCCAAGATTTTTAGGGATAAGATATCTCTCAAGGATTTTAGGGAGAAAATATCTCTCAAGGATTTTAAGGAGGAAATACCACTCAAGATCCATCAAATTAGGATTTTGGTTTGATAAAATATCTCAACCATCCATGAAATTCTCAACTTTTCCTTGATATTAGGAAACTAAATGTGAGGCGGACTCTCACACTAAATTAATTTCCTTTTTTTGAATAATAATGAATAATATATGTGCACAAAGTATTTTGACCTTCATATGATAAATTTATCCTCCACACTAACTAGGGGTTGTAACAAATGTTCTTTCATGGTGTCAAGGTGTTGTGACACTTAGTAAAGTGCGAGCGACATTTGGTAAGGTTCATACAACACTTAACAAAGTGCATGCAACACTAGTAAGGTGAATATGTCACTTTACGAGACTTGTGACACTTAGGTGTAAATAGGTGTGACATTTTGGTGTGTAACACCTATCACTCCATTATATGGATCACAAAATCATTGAGTGGCTCTGTATTTCTCAAAAATAGTCTTGACAACAATGTACAATCCTTTTTTCTTGAAAATTGAACCCTTTCCAGGTTCTTGAAAATTTATATAAATAATATTACAAAACCTACAAGTCAAAAATCTATTCCCACTCTATTCTAACTAAAATACTAAAAACATATTTAGAAATAAGACATTTAAGGTCCTGTACTAAAATGATTGGCCTTCATGGAATTAGTCCTCAACTGATCCCTTCTTTTATGCACGAACCTCCAGATGTTCCTTCCATTTTGAGTAGATTTATAATATTCGAGAAATGAAATTAGGGGCTTCTAGATGTGATCTTATTTCATATTTGAATACATTTTCTTCCACAACTAGAAGATCTTGTTGAATCCTGGCAGACATTTGATTGATGGCATCAGAAATTTGACATAACAATTTTGTGGTTTGACCAGAAATTGATTGATGGCATCAATATTTACCTTGAATAACATTGCAATTTTGTCATCATATTTTTTCCTGTGACTTTTCACTTCAAAAATTACATATTCTATCTTGGTTTTTTGATTGGTGAATTGAACATAAGGCATGTCAATTTCTCCCACTATGTTAACTGATGGATTTAATTTTGAATTGCATGCTTCTCTTTCCTCTTTGATTAACCTTTTAGCTTCCTACAAATTATTTTTCCAATCTTCTATAACAATTCCTCCTTTTAATTTCTCCGACTCAAAGGTCTGGGATGAGTTCTGGGTCACTAAAATAACCTCATTTTGACATAATATTAATTCCATGAATTTGATTTCGATTGTTATTAAATCAACCTATTTTTCCGAAATGATTTTTGAAAAATCATTTATCATACTTTGTTGATTTAAAACACAACCCATAATCTGACAAAAGTGTACATGTGTTTGTCTTAATTGATCATTAACCTGTGAATATTGATGCTTAAATTGCTCAACATCAATCATTTTACTCTCTAAACTTTGAATTTGAGTTTACAATTGTGTGATTTGAGCGTTCTTTTCTTTTATCGAATCAGAGATAAAATTTTGAACTCGAGTAATCTTAGCTCTCAGTTGTTCTTCCAATATTTTCATCTGTTCAAAGTGTGCTTGTTGTGCCTATTAAATTTTGATTTCCACCTGCTTTTTAATGAGTTTTCTTTCTGTTTCAATTTTTCTTCAAGACAAATTATTTCATCATTTTTATGGTTAATGATTTTCTTTAAATTATTTAATGACCAAATGTTGGCTAATGCAAAATCTCCCATGGAATTTACCAATTCTCCTACAAATTGTTGATCATCTTGTTCATAACCATCCCAAATTATTCTATGTTTTGTTGGTGGTTCATTCACCCGACCAGTTTTCTTCTTTTGAATCATGCCTTTTATAATTTCTCTCTTCTTCTCACTAAAGAAGAAGTCTATAGGAGGAGCTTCCTCATCCTCAATCGGTGTCAAAGAATCAACACATAAAGGATTTGGGAATGAATTCCCATGAATACTGGTTAGAGGTGTGATTGAGGCAATTAATGAAGAAACCAAATTGTCATGTTCTTGAATTTGAGTATTTTTTGTATGGAGTCTCTAGACCTTGACCAGAGTTTTGAAGTGAAGATAATACCTTTGTTGTTCCTATCATAGTATGACTTGTAGAAATTTTCTCTTTGTGTTATGATTGTCTTTGTTGAATATTTTCATATAAAAGAGACTCAACATGTAACTTATTTTGATCTATCTGCTCGATGATATTTTCTTTTAATATAACTTATGATAGTAATTATAAAATTACCTTGACAATTTTCTAGTTTGGTTGGGATTCCATCTATTGTTGGGAAGGGTTGAGCATTTGACAATATTTTTTTGTTGATTCGTCTATCTGAGATACTGTAAACGGTGTCTTTGGTTGATTCCTAGGGGACTATTATGTGTACTCTTGTTGGAGGATCTATGGGAGGAAACTCCTCCTTGCCTTATGGAAATTTAAGAAACCATCAAGTGCATGCTTGGGGAGGCCTTCAATTCTCTGCAAAACTTCTTGATAAGACATAGCTCTCCTCGAAATATTATCATGAGGATATTCTTCATGAACATATCTGTTTACACCAACAAGAAGGTAATGTTGATCTAAAAATTTCAAAGGGTCATGCCTCTTAAGTTAAATACATGAAAAATTGATATCTTTCAATTCCATACCTTCTATTTTGGCATGGATTACACCAAAAAGAGGATTTGGGCCTATATGCACAAGAAAAGTAGGCCAAATTCTCTTGGAGAAAGAATGTAATTATTTAGTTATGCATGTAATTGCTATTTGGTGGGATATTTCTCTGCAAACAAGTTTGTCAAGCATAAATTTAGGAAAGGCATGAGGAGGAGAATTACACCCATAAACCCTAATATAGGAAAAAATTTCTTCAATATACCAATGACTAATTGGATCTAAGTTGTGCATAGCTTGCTCTATGATTCTGGGTGGTATAAAACCAAAGAATGCTTGGTGAAGAGGAATAATAACGTGATGACATATTTCATAAAAATGCTCCTTGGCATATTCTTCCCATAGCTTAGAATGATAAATATGAATAGGTTCTGCAGAAATTGGAGTCCAATGCCAGTCCGTTTGAGGAAAAGAAGTATGAAAGAAAATTTCATTCATTATATAAGCTGACATATAAAATGGAAGGAATTGGCCTTGATCTTTTAGCTTAAGAAAATTTTCAGTGTGCCTATAAAGGTTATCAGATAGAATAGCACCCCAATTGAAGCTGTAGCCACTAATTACTATGTGCATAATTGGAACCCATTCTAATTTGAAATGATTAGGGTTATTTTCACCATATAATCAACACATTAGGGTGGTGACATATATTTCCCCTACTTTGTAGAAAGAAGTAGCATATTTACCCAAGCTGTCAATTTTAAACTTATTCTCATCATCCCACCAATCTTTAATTAACAGTGGCAATTGTAAATCATATTGCACACATTCCTCTTGATTAAAATTTTCTAGGAACTCTTTATTATAAAATATCTTAGGTTTGGGAAGTTCATACATTACTTAGATGTCTACAGGCCTGAAGGATCCAATAACCACCCTATGATTGTTGAAAATATTTCACATCTGGAGGTCTACATGTTCCAGATCCCAATGTATCATATATGTGTATGTCGTCAACCTGGGTCTTGCTGCAAATTTGTGTAACCCGGACTTAGAAATATCCTAAAAAGTTCTTTCTAGGGAATAAGTGTCATCATCACTCTCACTCTTTGAAGTTGCGCCAGAATTTTATTCCTCAAAAAGATTGAAGATCTCGTACCAAGTATTTCTCCTAGAGTGCAGTTTAAAAGAAGTGTCTGAGAAGAGATCCGAGTTTGGATTTTTATATTTTTGGTCTTCCATTTGTTGAGATGGATTCTACTTTTTTTCTTTTCTGGGCTCCATGGAAACTTCTTAGAAATATTTTCCAAGAATGGGGTCTGCAAAAAAAAGTTTAAATCAATTAAAGCAATGAATTCGTGCAGAGCAATAAGAACAATGTAAATCGAAATTTAAAACATATACGTTGCCAACCAATTACCATTAATTTTCATGTTGATACCGTTAATTGCGAAGTGTATGGTGGAAAGCCTTATTAACATTGAAAAGATGGCACACATATGATCGATGACATAAAACTTTAAATTAATTAATCCTAGATTAATTATTTAGTGTATCTAATTACTATCGTAATTCT
Source organism: Picea mariana (assembly GCA_032191745.1). Taxonomy (NCBI): domain Eukaryota; kingdom Viridiplantae; phylum Streptophyta; class Pinopsida; order Pinales; family Pinaceae; genus Picea; species Picea mariana. The sequence goes on from JASDQU010371104.1 coordinate 73,194, forward strand.
CGGACATTAGGACATCAAGGAATTGAGGATTGTATTTATCGTCCGATGTCCGATATGATGTGGAAAACTATAATTAATCTTTTTTGTAATTCTCATGTTAACCTTAATTACCACGTTAATCTATAATTATCACTTAAATTCTCGCATGTCGGGCATCGGGGTAAGATAAGATGACGTGATGATTATACACAAGTGCCATGTGTCATACAGAAATGATCAAATAACCAGTTTGATGGGGTTAAAATTGATGACACGTGTCATACACGTAGGATGGGTGACACATGTACAGGGTTAAATCAATTACACATATTAAAAAATATATATGGAAAAGATAGTCCATGACGTGGAAGAGGCAACATCATTGGGAGTGGTGTAGCAGTCTTATCAATATTTCTCCAGAGGCAACAACATTGGGAGTGGTGTCCCAGTTTTATCACACATTTCACCATCAATTTTTTCTTATGAATTTAATACCACATGCATGTGTGAAACCTTGATATCTGCGAGCTCCAGAATGGAGAGCACATCAGGTAAAATGCTTGGGTTTCGAAGGCTTGGCCTACATCGCAGTTATGAGTCAAACAACTTCCCTTTTTCAGATTTGTCCCTTCTCTGTGATCAACGTCTGTCAATATCCAGGTGCCCACAATTTATCTATGTGAAGGCTGTTAAAACTCTCTAAGAGAATCCCATGGGCTTGGAAATCAATAGATTTCTTAGATGTAAAGTTTATTGTTTGTTGAATCTCTCTAAACTTATTTTCACTACCTCATCTTCCTTCTGTCACCCTCTGCTCATATTTCCTTTTTCTGGGTTTTTCATTTATGGTTTCTCCATATCTTTCTCTTTGTCAAGCTTGCCTTTCCTCTCTCATATCCCTCTCCTTTCATCCCTCCTGACCCTTACCACTTCCCTATTACTCTGACCCCTCTCTCATTGTTCCCTCGGGATGTTATCCTTGATCCCTTTCTCTCTGAACCTTCATAATTATCTTAGTTTATATTGACCCATGTTCACAGCTCCTCTCTCTTTTGTAGCCTTCTAATATTCATTATGTGAAATCTTCAAACGCTAGTATTACTCCTCTCAGACAATCCTTTTTTTGTTGATCCTTTAGTGAACTTTCTACAATGTGATTTCATCATAGAGATCAAGGATAATAGAATAGTGAGCTTGGATATTTCCATTCATGAATCCCTGTTGGGTCGAGGTCAAAGGATATTTTAATCATTTTGAGACAATCTTGGAAGGAATACAGGAACAATACAGTGAGAATGCAGGGAGAATGCAATATGGAAAATATTGTGCCATTCCTTCTTAACATAACATAACACATTATTCAGAAGCATCAACCATCAAGAGAAATGGAATAAAAAATGCTAATGTTGATCAAAAAAACTAAGAAGCTTGAACAAGAAGTACGATGTCTTTAGGAACGTGAAACTTAAAGACAAAGAATTCAGGAACTAGAATCAACAGTAAAAACACTTCTAGAAAGATTAAGTATGGTGGAACGAGAACGAATCTATTTTTGAGACGGAGCAAGAGAAGAACAAATATTAAATGGATTGGAACCAATGGAAATAGAAGGAAATACACCATGAACATATGGAAGACAAGATTGGAAGATAGAAATTTTATCTTAATGTAGTATTTTAAATGCATATATTTTTAGGACAATATATAAGAATTTATGGTAGTTTCATTGCCTGAAATTATGAGTCTTTGTTTTCTTTGTATATTAGTCAGAAAAAAGAGTTATGCTCTGGTGCTCTCAAGACTTTTTTTGTAAATTTTGATAGCTACTTTGACTATGGAAAAACCTTTTGATTCAAAGTCCTTATTCAGTTATTGTTAAAACATAAAAAAATATATTCTAGAGGGGAAAACCACATCAAGAATGGAATCTTGGTAAAGATATTGCTTAAACCCATAGATTTATTGTGGCCTAAGTTTATCTTAGATTTTCATATATCTTATAGCTAATGCTAATTAAAACCTTAGATTGGTAACCAGTTATTGTCATTTGACATCGAGTGGCTATAAAACCTCCCAATGGGTCCACACAATATGAAAAAATATTAAAGAACTCATGCACAAAGTCAAAGGGATGGAAAGATGCATTTACATGAGTACACTCAATACACTCAAGTCAAAATAGAAAGATTGAAAAGAGGATGAGCTCCTTAAGTGATAGATGTTGAGTTGAAAGTTGTTGGCAAGGTGGGTGCATCCTCCTTAGGGAGGAAACCTAGGCTATATCTCTTGAAGTATGTGTTGGGCGTTACCTTGTTCAAGAGTGCATTCTAAAGGAACACTATACTCATAATCTCTATATCATTTTGATAGTGAAAAAAGTGTGAATCTAAAAGATGGTAGCAATGATTTATATTGATGGTGATATAGGGGCCATTTATTAAACTATTTATTTTACACAAACAAAATAGAAGATGTTATTTTTTTGAGATAGAGATATAAGTCAACAATATAAAATAGAAAACCAATACAAATAGAAACATATAACTAATAAAAGAATCAAACTTAGTACAAGAAACTTTAAAATTGGAACTCAATTGTTTTCCTACCATCTAATTTGTCAATATTGTTGTCAATGTTCATTGAATCAATCGCTAAGTCAAGCAAGCATTCTACATTTCCAAGTCCTTGGAATAGGCCTTTCGTCACATTGAACATTGGAAAACATCAATGTTAAGGGAGAACATAAAATTCCACATCAAATTACATTCAATAATATTTAAAACAATATCATCAAATAGACAATAGGAATACCTTAATGAGCTCCTCTTGGTTTAAAGAATAATTTATTCTCTACTAAATAGGGCCAACCACGTGAAGGTGGAAGCTTATTTCCCCCCCTCCCATCACTCTCAATTCCCCATACCCAATCATGCATATTAATTTAAACAAAAAATTACAACTATTTACAATTATTTTGAATTTTTCTGTAGCTAAGCAGAGAACTTATGTAGTTCCCTAGAATTTCTACTTAACTATCAATGGATATTTATCAGTTTATAAAATGTTTGTTTTCACTCTCCGAATTGATTGAAATTTATCAATATGATGGGCTATTGAAAAATAAAAACAACAATGAAAATATAAATAATGTATTTGAATTAAATAAATATTACTTATCATTCAATTGAAGAAGTAAACAAAACTATATCCTTGTGATGAAAATGTTTTAATACATTTTAAAATAAAATTTCTCTTAAAATTTGAAGGCATAATAATAAAACATAGATCATAGAAACACTTATAGTGAATAAACTGAAATCTATGTTTAGGTTAAAATCACGAAGTTGGGTAACACTTTTGTGAGAATCGGGTTTCCAAAACTCCTACTAACATTGTTTTAGTCGAACTAATACTTCTTTTGGCCAAAAGCCACATCTTTTTAGCCGAACCTTTGGATGTCAAATCAAACAATACTGGGATGATGGCCTCGACTGTCATGTACCATATTAGTCGGATGGATTGTTTTTCCGATAAATCTTTTTGGCCAAAAGTTGTTTTGGCCAAAAGAGTCTTTTGGCCGAATTTTTTTTTCGATTGAACGTTGTTTCAGCCGAAAGAATATTTCGGCCAAAAAGATTTTTCGCCCAAAAAACCATTTATATATTACCTGCACATCACCCACATCACAATTTTCCCAAACTATAGATGTAGATTGGTTGATAGGTTGGTGTGGACGTTAGCATTGGTGGTTGGTGCTGGCGGAAGTTGTCGTTGGTGGTTGTTGTTGGCGTTTTTAGCTATGGGCGGTTAATGTTGGCATTTGTAGCTGCGGGCGGTTGTTGTTGGTCCGGGGAACTCCTATCTGTCCAATTTAGTTTGTTTTACAATTTTACAATTTGTTTGTTTGTTTTACAGTTTTAGGAGGTTGACGGGGCCGAATACGGCCCTGCCCATGTACAAGGACATGCCTGAATTCAGTCTTGTCCCTGTACATGGACAGGGATGTATTCAGCCATGTCCATTGATATGTATATATAAATCTATATCATTACATTTTTAATTTTTATGGTTTTACAATTTACAGATGTAGATTTGGGGTAGATTTTCATTCTTGAGAAGTATTTTTATTAAATCATTAAAATGTTTTAATGATTAAGGAATTAATTCATTTGTTTTAACCTTTTATTTCTATGGTAGAATTCATATAGGACCGAATTCAGTTCCTAACATACATTACCGAGATCTAACATAACATATAGAGTAACATAAAATTATAATAAAAAAACAAAAGGAGGACAAAAACCATATCTAGAACCTAGATACATGAAAGAGTTCATTTGGACAAAAACAATTATACTACATAACAAGGTAGCATAAAAGTCTAATAAGAAAACAAGAAGATGATACAAAGGACATTTACTGCCCAGACATACAAATGAACCCACTCTGACCAAGATCATTATATTGAATCCTTATAAAACACCACTTTGTGCTACAACACATGATGCCTTCCAATCTATCTAAAATTCCAAACTCATGTGTTGCAACAAACAATACTATTAAATAGTTGGCCAATGCAACACAAATAGTAGTAAATCGAGTCAATTAGGATGAACTGGTATCCCTTTCCTTGATTTATGTCATATTAATCAATAATGATTGCCATAACACAACAATTCATGCACTAACTATATTTTGATAAATATCTCCAACCCTCATTACATTAACTAGCTAGTAGAATGTTGTCAATTGTTGCAAATGGGAGGGATAATTTTCAACTTGCAGGAAAAATATTCAATCAGGAGGTAACCACCATACAGACGCAAAATTATCACTCTGAATTTTAAATGTAACAGAAAATTCTAGGAACAAACCATACAACTTGAAAAAAATTGAAGTCCACTAAATTAGTTCTCTCCACAGCTATAGGATGTAGGTTAAACAATATGCAGGCTTGTCCATGTACCTAGACAGGGCCATATTTGGGCCTATCCATTGATATGTATATATAAATCTATATCATTACAGTTTGAACTTTTATGGTTTACAATTTAAAAGTTGGTCAAAATTCCATTGTATTCTCGTATTTTTAATATATTTTTTTGAAAAAGGGGGAATATTATAGTATCTTTTGGATTAGTTTTGTTTAATATAATTTAATATTTCATGTGACACATATGCAAATTGGTGGTCCTTACAGAGGTATATTTGGGGTAGATTTTCATTCTTGAGAAGTATTGTTATTAAATCATTAAAATGTTTTAATGATTAAGGAATTAATTCATTTGTTTTAAGATTTTATTTCTATGGTAGAATTTGGGCATGTCCTTGTGCAAGGATAGGGCCGATTTTGGCTTTGTCCATGCACAGGGACAGTCCTGAATTTGGTTGTGTCCGTGCACAGGGACAAGCCCGAATTCGAGCTTGTCCCTGTGCATGGACATGGTTGAATTCGGCCCTCTCCATGTACAAGGACATAGCAGCTTTACATAGTGATCTAGGACCCTCAATTTTGTTCATACACTAGATTAAATTAAATTAAATGCATGATGGAAATTACAATTTAGATTTATGTTTGTAATTTTGTGCATTTTCAACATTCAATTACTTTAGAAATTAGTTTAGTGTAGAAAATTTCATTTCTAGATTTTGTTTTAGTCTAAAAAACGTCATTTTCCAATCCAAGTAGACTCATTTACTTAGTTGTTTTGTACTTTGGAAATTGATTTCGATTTTTGTTTTACATTTTATGAATTGATACCACTGAATATAAGTCAAAAATTTACATTTCTAGATAATGTTTGAGTCTGAAAAACAAATTTCTAGACCTTACTTTAAGCTCATTTCATAGACATTGCATTTTATAATAAATTCTATTGATTTCCTTTATAAATTTCTGAATTTTTCACTCATATTTGATGCAGAAAATTTATATTTCAGATTGTATTTGAGCATTTAAATTTGAATTCCATACTTTACTTTTTCTTAAACTTCATTCTTTCTTTTCAAATCTGAAAGTAACTTACTTCACACATCACATAAATTCAGATATGATACATTTTAAGTATATCAGTCATACCTATCCTACATTAGACTTGTACCTCATTTCTAATATGAAAGTTATCTCATTGGACATACATAAACCATATTGCAAATCAAACTTAACTTGAGTCCTTGAACACTTTAATCAACTGTTTAACCTTGGACTTAGATTTACCTTAGGGAAGTCCCAATTGTGCCCTGTCTATTTAATTTGGGCCTGTCCTTATACAGGGACAGGGCCGAATTCTGCCTTGTACATATATTTAATTTCCATGTGTACCTTAAACTTATACATCACTATTGTTAAGAAGAATGAACAAAACCCTCATGTTAAACTAATTTATTTTATTTTTGAAAAAAAGAAGATTCTAGTGATTTGATTCTACATATTAAAATAGGATTCTTTAAGTTGATTAAGATTGTTGTTTCTTTCTTTGCAAATCTGAAAGTAACTTACTTCACACATCACATAAATTCAGATATGATACATTTTAAGTATATCAGTCATACCTATCCTACATTAGACTTATACCTCATTTCTAATATGAAAGTTACCTCATTGGACATGCATAAACCATATTGCAAATCAAATTTAACTTGAGTCCTTGAACACTTTAATCAACCTTTTAACCTTGGACTTAGATTTACCTTAGGGAAGCCCCAATTGTGCCCTGTCCATGTAATTTGGGCTTGTCCCTATATAGGGACAGGGCCAAATTCTGCCATGTACATATATTTAATTTCCACGTGTACCTTAAACTTATACATCACTATTGTTAAGCAGAATGAAAAAAACCCTCATGTTAAACTAATTTATTTTATTTTTGAAAAAATGAAGATTCCAGTGATTTGATTCTACATATTAAAATAGGATTCTTTAAGTTGATTAGGATTGATGTTTATTTTTATTTTAAACATAGGATCCACCAACTACCATGGATATGATATTCCTGAGTCTATTACCACCTTGGATAAACTAGCACCAAACATTAGACAACTCAATAAAAAAATATTGTTAGACTATTTCATTTTTATGTTTTAAAATTTCATCAATACTTTAATGAATTTGGGCATGTCCTTGTACATGGACAGGGCCGAATTCGAGCATGTCCCTGTACAGGGTCAAGCCTGAATTTGGTCATGTCCATGTACAGGGATAGGATTGAATTCAGACTTGTCCATGTACAGGGACATGGATGAATTCGGGCCTCTCCCTGTACATGGACAGGGCAAAATTTTGGCCTTTCCCTGTACATGGACAGGGTCAAATTCGAGCATGTCCTTGTACAGGGACAGGGCCGAATTAGGCCCTGCCCATGTACAGGGGCAAGCATGATTTCATTGTCATTGGTTCAAGTAAATATATCCCCTTCCCAGTTAAATAATTTTTTAGTCATTTACAGTTTATTTTTTATGAGGTTGACAGGGCCGAATTCGGCCATGTCCATGTACAGGGACAAGCCCGAATAAGTGCAAGATTGTGTATTAATTACTTGAATGAATTCAAAATGATTATCTTACTTTTATTTTTCTATATATTCGTTTGTGAAAAAACTAGAAACCACTCATATAGTTAATTATTTTGTGGGTTTTTTGTTTTTGGTTTATTTTGTTTCTTGGTTAAGTACCAAGTCGAGATAATGTGTGATCCTCTTCTCTCCCAGGATGGTCCATGAGACTTAGGAGTAGTTAAGAAGGGCATGTTCACATCATTGATCTTCCTCGTATGTTGGAATGATAAAATATTATAAGTAAATATCATGATAATCATGTGGACATGTTGCCATTAAAGAAGAACTTAATTGTTGACTTTGTCTTGAAATCACCCTTGCTTGAGTTACACCCCCCTTAATTGTTGTATGGGTTTTTGGTTTTGTTCTTTGC
>JASDQU010371105.1:19380-35247 GCA_032191745.1 Picea mariana
TAGGAGAATCTTATTCGTTTTCTTCTCAATCCTTGAATTTTGAGGGAACAATGAGTATTGAGAAGAGATCAAATAAAAGGAAAAGAGGAGAAGACACCATATCTAATTCATCTACAGGGAGAATATTATAATGGAAGGCATGGCCCGAACTTGAAGAGAATGTTGTTTAGGCAACCTCTTCACTCCACTCTTTTGCAAGACTAAATTCCTCACCTGTCCTCAAAGTAGACAATGCTATAAACACTGCCAAAACTAGGGTGTCATAGTTGGATACATAGTTAAGATATGTGAAGGAGAAGATTACTTCAAAGTTTGAGAACGCTGCAAGAGTAGCTAACACTCTCAATACAAAAAATTTGAATAGAGCCCTACAAGCACAAAGAGATCAAATAGAATGAAAAGTATGAAATAATGTTCAAGAACCAACAGGACACTCATAATACGGAATTGGAAGTAGAAATATAGAATCTAAAAACAACCATGAAGGATAACAAGACATATACACTTACAGTGGATATTATCAAAAATCATTATTTAGAACTAAATGAGAGGTTTGCAACTGAGCACAAAGAATTCATCAATCTACTCAGTAACATACAAATTGGTCAAGAAGAAAAACTCATGATACAAGACAAATTGGTAGATATTGTAGGAAGGTATTAGGAATCCCATGAGGATTTAGAGAAGATGCTCAGTTGGTAAGGTATGTGAGAGACTCCCCCCACTACACTACCATTATACTCTGGTAGAGAAAGACTTTGAAATCGGATATTCTTTGACACTTGTAAACCCCTTTTCAAGAATGTACAAGTCACCCAAAAGGAAGCAACTGATACCTACATAAGGTTGTGGAATAGCTCAAGTGATATCATGGAAGAAATCAGAATGCAGCCAATGCTCCCTATTTATGAAGAAAAACCTGTCGCCACAAGAATTGTTGAGGTGGAATAACGCAAAGAAATTAGCAAAGTAATCATACAAAGTTTAAATCATATTGAAAGAGAATATGTGGAGGAACACTTGTTAATACCTACTCGGATCACGAGTAAAATCCAACACTTTGTTAAAAACACAAAAAAGGAGTTACATCAAGAAGTGTTTGTTAAAGTTTGCAGTGGAGAGATAATTGTGGATAAATTGCAATCAGACAAGTTTGAGGACATAATGAAATATCATTCCCTCTAGGAAGAATATCAGGATCAGATGCAGGGGCAGAGCAACTCATGATAATAAAATTCCATAATTGTACCCATATGTCTCCTTTATTTTTTTATTGTTGTCTTGTTTTCCAATTTGGAACATGAAGTGTCATTTTGTAAAATGACCTTGGGTTCATAATTGCAAGATCATGATTTAAACAATGACTCCTCATTATAAAAGAGGAGGATTGTCCATAGTAAAGGGATTTTGGTTTTCGAATGTAGCAGGACAATATTTTTACTGCATGTGAATGTGAACCTGAAGACATTTTGGAATATTGTGGTGTTAATGTTTATGAATGTGACTATTCAATTAAGGCTTTTTTATTCTTGTAGTATGTGAATGTTTATTTATGAACTACTTATGAATTAATGTTCTCATGTTTACAATTACCATGATTTTCAAATTGAGTACAACGACAGTGTGATGCAGTNTATTCCATTGTACTCATCCTTTTTAGTTTGCTCCTGATCAAAATAGGGTAGTGTATAATAGAATAGAGACTGCATCTTAGAATTGTAATCATTCATCTTATCTTAGACTTAGTTAGTAAGTAATTTCATTTTTAATTCTTCTGAGAACCTCTGGTTCTCATATTCATATTTAGTTAGGATATTAGTTAGATTGGTAACCAAGCCAAAATCTAGTCAAAAATGCTATCCCAAACAAGAGTGGGTCTAATTGGGACCTTCCATCAGACATTTTCTCTCATATGATTGAATAGATCATTATGGCCCGTCAACATGGTCCTTGAATTATGGTTGACCTCTGGAAAATTTGACTATGAAGGTGTAGGGTTGAATAATTGGAAGTCCTTAATGCAATTCAATGTGGCCCTTGAATGTGTTGGTTGTGGCACTCCTTCGATTGTTGTCTGATAAATAGTTGGGTCTGCTAGTAGCAGACGGTGGGAAAACATATTCCATTCTTCAATAATATGTTTTTCTTCTATTCCAACTAACTTCAGTTTCACCAAAAAATCCAAATTATCAGTTAATGGGGCTTCTTGTACCACAATCGACTCTAGATTAAATTTTTCTTCAACTTCCTTTGTTTTTCTCCTAACTAGGTCAATCTATTTGGTGGCTTGATCTATGGCCAATTGCACTTTATATGCCTTTCTTAATCATTCCTTTTCTTATTTTTCCAATTATGTCTCTACTACTTTCTCCTTTGTAATGTGGGTTTTCATACCTGCTTTACTTTTAGAGTCAGTGGTGAGGTCTCTTATTTTATTTAGGTCCTTGACTATTATTCTCTGAGATTTTAATTTATTATAGGTCAATGTGAAATATGTTGGCCAAGTGTTCAGTATTGTATTCAACATTGTATCCTGTTCATTTTTTTAATCCATATTTTGTTGTGTTACCTTGAATTTCTCAAATTCCCCACATAATATTGTGGATGTTTGGTGAGCTAGTCCTTCTTGATTGCTTCTCAATTTCTTGTTACTTTACTGCTTCAAAACCTTATTCTCCTACCTTAGGTGTTGAATATCTGCTTGATTGTTGGCCCATGTGCTTATGATTGCATCTATCAGTTGTTTTATTGTGACTAGTGGATAGACTCTATTTGCCTGTTGTTCAATGTCCATTTTTTCCTTTTCCATTAGGACAACATCTTTTAGTACTTACTTTTCTTTACTTTGCCTAGCCATGAATCGATTTCCATATATTGTAGATTTTTTTCATCTAGTTGTGGATTCATTAGAAACTTCCTCGTTAAATTCCATTATTTTCTCATTTGATATGGTTGTTGGGTCAAACAATGTTTCTATAGGAGGGTTTGTTGAACCGACCGGCCTGAATGCTGCAAAAGTGATTATTTTTGGAGGGTTACCCTTCCTATGATTAACCTTTTTCTTTTTATTTCCCTTGTCTACATATTCTTTATGTTTGTATGATCCAGTGCCAGTAGCTTTGTTGGGATCAGTTTCCTTTGGATTTTGTAGGGCGTTTCCTTATGTTTCTTTTTTATTATTAGGGTTCTAGATACCCTCATTTTCTCCTTGGCCTTGTTTGTGGGTTTGTTATGTGTTGGTATTATGCTATGGATAATTTGACTTATTCTTATGAAGATTTCCTGGTGAAGTATTTTCTATTGGTTGGATTGATTGAATTGATCCCATAGTATTTACAGGAATAGGTTGTGTGTCATCAATTATGTTGTTGATTAGTCCTTGAGTTTTTGTACATGTCCCTTCTAGTATTCCTACTAACTGATTTTGTTTGTGTTGGTCAACTTTTGGTTGAGTTAGAAAAGTAAGAACTTCTTCAAATACAACATCCCTTTTTCCAACACCCATTTGAATGGGGTAGTCGATATCCTCTTACTCTAATTGAAGTGTATTTATTTGGTTGTTTCTGCTAGGAGGTGACTCAAATATTTTCTCTTCTAATGATACTTGTCCATGACCTTTTCTGGACTTCTTTTTCTATTTTTATATCTTTTGTGCTACCATTTTTTCTTCAATGACTGGTGTGACCGTTGGTGGAGGTGATTCTCTTGTTAGTTCTATTGTGTGTTTCTTCTTTGGTAAAGTTTTATTGTTTGGGTTGGGTCAAATAATTTTCGACTGAAGTAGTGCAGCTGGTGTCGACCGACCTATGCTATGTTATGTTTTCTCTGCCATCCTCTTCTTTTTATGTGTTCTTATTTTTACTTGTTTTTCAAGAGTTTATTTTCCTTTCTTCAACCTTCTTTGCATCTACTGTTAGCATCATTTCTTTGAACCGAGGACCAATACTCGACTTCAAAATATTTTGAGTCATTCCTTGTTCTTTTTCTTTTTGTCAAGTTCTTTTGACTAATCTATTTGTGAAGGAAACTATTTTCTCCTTTATTAAGGGGTCATTGAATTCTAGTGTTGTATCAAATTTGAATATCTTTTTCCAAATGATTTTGATGTCCTCCAATAATGCAGTGACATTGATGACTTGCTTTCCTTTGGATACTTTATTGTGTTGTTTTTTCTTTTCGAGAGTATGTTTCACTAGGGATTCCATTGCATTTTTGATATTTTGAAAAAATGGGGTGGTATATAAGGTTGCTTCCCTTTCTTCCTCATTTTCTCCATTCATTAATGGAGTGAGGATGGTGGAATTATCACTTAGTACCTCAGGGGGGATCTGTGTCTAAAAGCCCATCTGCCTGTTGATCTCCTGGAAGACTTGGAGTTTCGTTAACTAATATTCCATTTCTTTTGTGTCTGATCCTCCATTGACACCACACCAAATCTTAGTATGGTCAAGGCTTAGATTAATGTAAGAAATTGGAAGTAGGGATCGATGAACCTTTTGTTCTACTTTCCAATTGTGGGAGACATTATTTACATGGTTTACCCAACATTTGAACATTATCTCGATGGGAGGAGACTCTGATGATCCAAATTCTCCTGGTGAAAAAGAAACATAGTTTTTCATGGTTAGGGTATGTTTTGATGTAAATGTAGCTTGCCCAACTGGTCTTATTCGGCTCATGGCTATCCAAATTAGCAACGATCAAAATCTGATGGCCCTGTCATTCTCTTGGAAATATTTATAGTTGTTCTATATCAGGGTGGCTAGGTGATTGACCTAGTAGAACTTGGCTCATGATTCCAGGATTCTCCCAATAATATCCAACATTGTGAGCTTAACATCTAAATCACAACCCACAACAATGAAGCATAGCGACATTATTATAGAATTCCATTTAGTAGGATTGGTGACTTTGTTGATGAGAATCCCTTTAGAATTATTTTTAATTGTCCCACTTGTGAGGGTATGAATCTAGTCATTTTCATTTGAGGTTTTGGGTATAGGTATACCCCCATGTGGTACTCCAGTTATCATATGGATTAGTCATCTAGTGATTTTGACTGGATATTTTAACCATAAATATCCATTATGGTACCGACTAATAATAATTTTGGTAGTCTCTTCTTTCCAACCATTGAACTCAATGACTTGTGGTGCACCTACGATGTGGTAGATTCCTGCTAGTTCTAGAAATTTTGTTTCCTCTTTCCATTCTTCAAATTTTGTTCCCCAGGCGGTGAAATTTTGCCAATGTTGTGACTAGTTAGTTTCTTCCATTCTTGTTGTGTGGATATTTTGGAGTCATATATCAAGCTCCATTGCACTTGGTTTATCAAAGTATTCTACTTGGCCCCTCATTCTTGGCGTCCCTGAGGTTTATTGCTGAACAATTATGGGATTCAAAAGTTCTTGGATCAATCATGTGACTTCTAGTTCGGGACTCTGTTTGTTCAAATGCTCTGGTGTAAACAATAATGAGGAAAAATCGTAGACATCTTCCAAATTTATAGATGGAAGATGGAGCAAGGTTTTTAATTCATCAAATTGTGTCATTAATTCACACATCTCGATCATGATGTCGAAATTAATTGCTTGTTCATGTGAAGTGACCACTACTTCGATGACGTCCGGATGGTTGGAGTTGTATCGTGGGATATTAATGTCACTAATTCTTTCTTGCATATTAGTCGTGTCAACTTCATTTTCTCAGATAATGTACTTTCTTTGGTCATTTTTGAGATGTTTCCCATAGTTTAATCGATTCTTCAAGTTGGTAGAACTCTTTCAGTCGTTATACCCTATTGTGTTGGTTTCTTATTTCTTGTCAATTCAACTAAGGCTTGGTCATTTAAAGACATGTTTACGTTGCTTGGAGTATTCTTGGTTACTTGAATTATTGTTTGCACATTCACTTGATTGATATTTTTCATGTTCAGTTGTTCTTCGAAATTCACACTTACAAGTTTTCTACTCGACTGAATGATGTACTAATATTTCATTGGATCAACTAGTACACTTGTTTATATAATCGCATAGGTCTTGAGTAGGTATTGAGTTTTCTCTTGCTTTCTTAATTTCTTCTTTGTTTATGACCAGAGGCTTTGTTCTCTTCTCATTTTTGCACAAATTCATTCTTTGATGTTTTGCATTGATTGTATATCTTGTACTTGTCAAACAGTTCTTTTGTACCTAATTGTGGTAACCGACTTATTAGTTACATTATTTTTTTTTCTTAATCCTACTTAGCTTTTTTTGTTTGATTTTTCCCTTTTCCCCCATCTTCTTAGGATTTGATTTTTCTCTTTTTCCCCATATTCTTAGGATTTGTTTTTTCAAAAAATATTTCCATTTCTTTTGATGCTACTTTCCTAGAAGAAGTTCCTCCTCTAATCTAAATTCGAAGTCTTTAAGAAAGTTACTTTTAATTATGTTCCAGTATGTCCAGACACTTCTTAGATATTATACCATTTATGTGGTATGTCAGTGTTGGGTGCAGACCTATTTTGAGGAAATACCCAATTTTAGTAAGGAAATGCCTAATTTTGGAGAAGAACAGTTGGCATGCAAAGTAGCACGTGTGAGGAAAAGTTGCATGCAAAGGAGGAGAGCATGCAAGGCATGCAGGAAGGAAAACCTTGTTCGAAAAAATAGGTATTTGAACAGAGGATGAACACCTTCAGTAACCACTCACATAACCAGATCAAAGATCAACACACCAATGTTTTCACATGGTAAAACCCCTACAAGGAAACATCCACGACCCCAACCAACGTAGTCACTTGGAGCAGTTTATTAATGAAAAATAAAAAGATTACAGAGAGATTTTACAAGCGCTTTTCTCGTAATTGATCATCTGCAAATGACCCTCCATGCTATTTAAATAGAGATCATGGACCAATCGGGTGTTAAGCCACAGATCAATGGTCATTAAGATCGAGGAGAGTATGAATCATCAGATCATTCTATGTCGGGAACATATCATGACCGTCAGATTTCCTAACTACAAATGCATACTAAAGAAGCACACTAAGGAACACACTTTTACCTAAAAACACATTAGACCAAGTAGATATTAACTAACTCCTAAGTGTTTAAATATACTAACATCCCCACTTAAGAACAACTTGGGATAGGATTGAAGGATTTACAATGTTGACACAATAGGAGAAGGAAGGAGGCATTAGAGCCTATCCCCCCTTAATGACAACTTCCTGAACTCCTAACATAGATCGAAGTTTGAAAAACTTCATTTCTATAAGAGACTTTGTGAAAATGTCTGCAACTTGATCTTTTGTAGGGTAAAAGAGAACTTCAATAACTTGATCATGAATGAGCTTTCTGATGAAGTGCATCTATATATCGATGTGCTCTTTTCTTTGATGTTGAATTGGGTCTTTGGTGAGATTGATAGCACTCTGGTTGTCGCACCAAAGGCTGGTCATATGTTGTTGCTTGAATCCAAACTATGAAAGTATATGTCGAAGCCACAAGGTTTTTTTACTTGCATTTGTTGCTACTCAGTACTCTGCTTCTGCTCAAGAAAGTACAATAGCGTGTTGTTTCTTACAGGCCCAAGTGGAAAGTCCTTAACCAAGGATGAAAACATAACCTGTAATAGAATTTCAATCATCAGGGTCATTGACCTAATCTAAATCAGTGAAACCAACCAATAAAGGAGTCCCTCCTAAACTGTAATGCATCTCGAACTGAACTATACCACGTACATAGCGAAGTATCCTTTTAGTTTCTTTCTAATGGATTTCATGGGGTGTTTTCATATACCTAGAAACAAGACAAATAGCAAAGTAAAGATCAGGATGAGTATGATTCAAGTATAAGAGGCTACCAACTAACTGACGGTACAAGGTGGCATCCACTTCAGGAGAAGTACATGTGGTAGTAAGCTTGACTCCATACTGGAAGGGATAAGGGGCTGGTTTACAATCATCCATGTGAAATCAACGAGTAAGGTCACAAGCATACTTAGACTGGGAAAGAAAAATTCCTTCATTAGTTTGCAAAACTTGGAGGCCAAGGAAATAGTGCAAAAAGCCTAAGTCTGTCATTTCAAATTTCTTTTTAAGGTTGGTTTTCACATGGTTTAAAAATTTTCGGTCATTACCAGTAAGGATAAGGTCATCAACATAAAGGACAAGGATTATGAGATGGATTCCTACTTTCTCGATATAGACATTAGGATAATAATGTCATCTAGAGAATCCAGTGGCAATAAGAAATCTTTCCATTTTGGCATACCAAGCTCGGTGAGCTTGTTTGAGACCATAAAGAGATTTATTAAGGTGACAAATAAGGCTAGAATCATTATGGACATAACAAGGAGGTTGTTCCATGTAGATTTATTCTTGCAAATCTCCGTGCAAGAAGGAGGATTTAACATCCATCTGATGGACCTCCCATTTATGTGAGGAATCAAGGGAAAGAACAAGGCGGATGGAATTCATTTTGGATACAACGTAAAAGGTTTCATTATAGTCAATTCCTTCAACTTGGAAAAATACTTTGGAAACTACTCGAGCCTTGTGTCTTTCAACACTTTCATCTGATGCATACTTAGTTCCATAGACCCATTTACATTTGACAAGTTTTCTTCCTTTTGGAAGAGGTACAAGATCCCAAGTATTATTTTCCATTAAGTAACGATACTCTTCATTCATTGTTGTATCCCAATCTGGATGACCTGAAGCTTCTACAAATGTCTCTAGATCATGAGTTTCTGAAACCTGAGCCAAAAGAGAAGACACTCACTAGAACTGTGAATGTATCTGATGATGATATGAAGGATCACCAACAAGATCACCAGTTTCTTCTTGTGTTGAATGGATGCATCTAGGAAGCAGTGGAGCTAGTGGTGGTTCATGTACAAAGGACTCATTTGGAGGAAGGTGGGAAGGAGGAGTTGGATTTTCATCTTCATTGTCATCATTTGAAGAAGAAACCAAAATATAAAAAGGCACAAATGTCGAATATGGCTCATAGGTCAAAGAGGGCACAAAGGCCGAATTAGGATCGCATGCCAAAGAAGGAACAAACGTCGAATTAGGCTCGCAAGCCAAGATATTTTCATCAAATTTAACATCTCTTCTAATAATAATTTCATTACAATGCGTTTGAAGAAGTATAAAACCTTTGACATCTTCAAAATAACCAACAAATATACACTTCTCACTTTTAGGCTGCAATGCTTTCCTTTTCTCATCAGGAATTTGAGCCCATGGTATATTTCCAAATACACGAAAGTGACTTACATATAGTTTAGCTTTAGTCCAAGCTTCTTCCAGTGTTATACTTTTAAGAGCCTTTGTGGGAGTGTGATTTACTATGTAATTTGCACAGTTGATGGCTTTCACCCAATACTTTAGACTTAATCCCTTAAATTGGGTCATACAATTATCCATTTCTTTTAATGTGCGGTTCTTTCTCTCAGCAAAACCATTTTGTTGTGGTGTATATGGAACATTGTGTTGCATTTGGATTCCCTATGTAGTGCAGTAACTTGTAAAATTATTGTTCACATATTCACTTCCATTATCTATTCTTAACCTTTGAATTTGATGTCCAGATTGATTTTCTACAAGGGCCGTGTAGGCCAAAAACTTGTCAAAAAATTCTCTCTTAAGTTTTAAGAAGTAAACCCAAGTACATATAGAAAAGTCATCAATGAAAGTTAAGAAATACTTGCACCCAAAAAAAGAAGGAGAAGAAAGTTGCAAAGGACTCGAGGTGTGCCAAGAGGCACGTTTGGAAAAACTGTCCCAATGATGTTTGCCAAGAACAAAACTGGCACAAACAACATCTTTGAATGAAACAAGAGGAAGACCAAACACCATCTGTTGATTACATAGTTTTTGCAATGATCGATAGTTTAGATGACCAAACTGCTCATGCCAAAGTTTGTTCAAGTCATCGCTATGAGCAACAAAAAATGATGAAAAATATGATGACCCAAAGTTGTCAAACTTGTACAACCTATTAATATCATCAACAATTCCAATTGCAAGAACATGCTTAGGATATTTTAGATCCTTGATTACAACTTGTTGAGGTGAAAACTCTACAGTTTTACCTTCACCTGAATGAGTGATTTGATATAATGATAGAAGGTTACAAGAAAGACTTGGAACACATAATACATTATTGAAATGACCATTTTCTACTTGAATTGTTCAAGATCCTTCAACACTAAGAGATTTATCATCACCAACAAATATTTTCTTGGTGTTACATTCATTTAGAGAAGAAAATATGTCTCTATCCTTAGCCATATGATAAGATTCTCCAGAATCAATAATCTACTCATCAGAAGAAGAAGTATAAGTTGTATTGAAGGAAAAACCAGAAGAAAAAAGTGCATGTCCATGAGAAGAAGAAGAAGAAGTAGAATCAATACTGATTTTTTTCTTCTTCATCGCTACTTCTAAAGATTCCATCTTCTTGAAACATTTGGACTCATCATGACCATATTTATCACACAAGTTGCAATGTTTGTCAATCTTCTTACTTTTATATTTTTCTCCTTTATCGCCATTAGGAGTGGAAGTTGTCTGAGTGGGCTTGGGATTCTTATATTGTTTTTTGTTGTGGCAAGGATGTTGCTTCTTGGGATTCTTGGTTTTATATTTCTGATGGACAACTAAGGCTTTGTTGGAGGTACTTGCAATGCTGATCACTCCAATTTGTACAAGATTATCTTTCTCTCTAATCAAAGCATCACAAAATTTCTCAAGACTAGGCTTTTGATATGTTGTCCCTAGATCCTCTTGCATGGCATAAAAGGTAGATACAAACACAGAATATGCACTACCTAGCCTAGAAAGAATAAAATAGATGCAACGATCTTATTCTATATTTATCTTACATTCTTCACATAAAGTTCTGAGTGTTTTAAACTTAGAAAGATAGTCTTCAATGCAAGAAAAATCATTTGGACTTAATGTCAGTACTTGATTTTCTAACCGTTGTGCTCGAATAATATTGTGTTTACCAAACACAGATTCAATATTTTCCCACGCTTCTTTAGGTTTATCAATTGATTGAAGATGAAACCTTAAATCATGATAGATGGACATTCCAATTAATCCACGTGCTTCATCATTCCTATTATCCTAGTTGGATTTCTTATCTGCATCAGTGGGTGTTTTTTCATTTCCTAGGGTAATCCAGTACAAGCCTTTACTTGTTAATAAATCCTCCATATGGGATTTCCATTGGAAGTAGTTGGTGTTGGTAAGTAAGAGATTACTTGTAGAATCCATATTAAATATGCAGATAATATGGATTTAAAAACTGAAAATGATGATTTGAATGGCAAGATCTTGAAACACTATGTGGTTTAAAAACAAATGGCACTAAAAATGGACTTCACATGTGAGAGTTATTCTCTTTTTAAAAAAGACATAAACAATAACCAAATGATCACGTGATAGTTTAAGTTGATTTATGAAGTGAACCACTTTTATAAAGAGAAGTGGGGATCACTTTTACAATGAAGTTACTTTATAAAAGAAAAGTTGCATGCAAAATAAATAACTCTAAAATAAAATATTAAATCTACTTATAGTGATTCACTTTTATACTTGAAGTGAAATACACTTTACAATTTGAGCATGAACTCAAGACCTCTTACTTAATAAGGAAACTTTTAACCAAATGGTCTAGCAAAACATATTGTATTTTTTAGGAAGAGGATTGGGGGTGTTGTTGTTGTTGTTGTTGTTGTTGTTGTTGTTGTTGTTATTGTTGTTTTTGTTGTTGTTGTTGTTGTCGGCCTTGGAGAGCATGCTAAAAAAAAGCTATTTTCACACAAGAAAAACATTTCGCTTCTCCATGACAACAAGGGTTAGATCTCGGTTAGCTTAACCCAGAAGATGCACCTTTTCCTATCTATTTCTGATTTTCCGAGATCACACAGGGCATGGGGAAAAGAGAATACATATATCTAAAAGAGTAGCAACCCGGAAATAAATAATACAAAACCGAAATAAAACCAAAATACTACTCTGCAAAATTTTAAAAAATGCATATTCAAGCTTTATACCTCTGGATCTGACTGTAATGGTTGTATCTTGGGCAAACAGAAACCTTTTCGAGTGAAAAAAAAAGTGTTCCTAACTGAAATGAGTGGTCTAGATGCAATGGAATAGTCCTCTCAGCCCAAAAATGTACCAAAATGATAGAAAATGGTGATGATTCAACTCGACTTCACGATCTCGATCTATAACAGGAGCGGGTCTTAAAACAGTTTTTGATACCATGTTTGACAATGCAGGTATTCCAACAGAGGACGACCACCTTCAGTAACCACTCACATAACCATATAAAATATCAACACACTGATGTTTTGACGTGGTAAAACCCCTACGAGGAAACATCCATGGCCCCAATCAACGAGGCCACTTGGAGCAGTTTATTAATCCAAAATAAAAAGACTACAAAGAGATTTTACAAGAGAGTTTATCACAATAGATCATCGGAAAATGACCCTCCATGCTCTTTAAATATATATCATGGACCAATCGGGTGCTAAGCCATGGATTAATGGTCATTAAGATCGAGCAGAGTATGAACTGTCGGATCACTCTATGTCGGGAACATATAGTGACTGTCAAATTTCCTAAATACAAATGCATACTAAAGCATACTAAAGAAACACACTAACACACTTTTACCTAACAACACATTAGACCAAGTAGATCTTAACTAACTCCTAAGTGTCTAAATATCCTAACAAACTAAACCATGATAGGGTTAGGGTTTTGGTAAAGGTTGTAACGGATAATAAGCTTGTAAATTAGTATAAATAAGAACCTAGGAGGTCTAGGTTTGGGTTGTTGAATAATGGTTCTAATTTTGTGATTCAATGATTGTAGTTGAACTATTGTTGTAAAAGTTGTTGAGTTGTAGAAGAACCAAGTAGCTATATCTTGAGGGTTAGATCACAAGATGAGGAGCCTGGTGTGATCTATTCCACCTCGCAAAGGTTCCTTAACCTCACGGTATTTGTAGGATTAGATATGTAGTGCGTGCAGTGACATATTTTGCAGCAAACCTAATAAAAGAGAAGAGAAGCCAAATCTTTGTGGATGTAGCCTAGGAGGGGGTGAACCATGGTAAAACATGCATTATCTATGATTTTTCATGCCTATTTACTTTCTGTCAATGATTGATCATATTTATCTTATGTCAATGAGTGATTTATGAATGAATGGTTCAACTAAATAGTGTAGAATGCAAGCATGGCCTAAACAATGAATGAATCTTAGAAATTATGAAAGTTTAATATGTTTACTATATGAATAAGGTAGAATACCCTCCCAGATCCCCACTCATTCCCAGAATGAAAGAACTTGAGAATTGCATTCACCCATAAAGTTATCTCGGGTGAGACTGTGCAGTGCACTCTATGCGTTGTGTTGCCTTCTAGTTTACCAGGAGGGCAATAGTTTTAGAGGGATTTGTTGGAAACTTGTTAATATATGAACCTAAGTCAGACCAAGAAGTAGGAAGAGAGAATCAACCCAACAAATACTTATGTTTCCGGTTGGAACTGCATGGGATTGAGTGGATGGGATCCGTGAAATAATCGCGTAGAGAATGAAATAATAGAGGGGAATGTTCAGGCCATGGAATCCAACGAAGGTGGAGATTGAAATATGGTTGAAAAAAAAGGAGCTTGAGTTTGCACAGAAGGATAACATAAAACCTAAGTTAACACCGTGTAAATATTTGGAAAAATACGTGTACAACGATCTGCATGAGGTATTTTTCTGTGATTTTTTGCATGTGTTACAGGAGTGGATATTAAGGTTAAAAGATGACCACCCTACAAATAGAATGAGACAACTAGAGTGGAATCATGTGGATATTGTGCAGTTACAACAATTTAACAACAAATTCACGCGTGTAGTTACAACAAGTTAACAACAAATTCACGCGTGCAGTAGGTTTTTGGTTAGACAATATTATTGCAAGGTTTATCACTGAATTTGTAGTAGATACCGTGAAGTCTTACAATGCAACAGAGAAAAAGTTTCTAAAAGGACATAGAGGTAGGTATATGACATCGTTGTATATTTCAATCAAGATCTTATTGTATAACAACAGTGTGATGACCATGGAATCAGACAACTAAACTTCCTTGTGTGCATGGGGGAAGGGGGGAAGCACTAACAAGAGATGGATAAATGGAGGAAGAGATGGATAAGGGAAAGAAGAAGGAGGCCATGGACCCCATTATGATGGATGAGGACTAGATAAAACAGATAATGGTAACAGCTGGAAAGACGTGCAGTGGAGCACCCTACCAATATAAGATGAATAATAAGAAGAGAGACATAGCTAATAGAGAGGGCTTGGCAAGTGATGAAGAAGAGGTAGAGGATATTTGGGCTGTGGAGAAGATTGAGAAAATATTGTGCTCAATATATGAAAGGAAA
Source organism: Picea mariana (assembly GCA_032191745.1). NCBI lineage: Eukaryota > Viridiplantae > Streptophyta > Pinopsida > Pinales > Pinaceae > Picea > Picea mariana. The sequence goes on from JASDQU010371105.1 coordinate 33,833, forward strand.
ATAGGCGGTCCAAAGGTAAGAATAGAATGCAAAACTTCAATCTAGATCAATGTTAGTGTGGAACCTATAACCCCATGTGCGACTAGTACACCAGAAAGGACAAGAGTATCTAGACAACCAAATTTTAGTTGCAAAGGAATGATAGGGAAAGGATCCAGTCAAGGATCATCAATTGGGGGAGCCAGTTTAGGAAATATTAGTCAATGATCTACACCATGCGGAGGTAGTAGTTCAACACAGTTCAAAATAGAAAAACATGATCCCACCATTAGGTTACCATAATTTCAGGGAGAGGCATTACAGGACCCTGAAAAGAATTTTTCATCTGTGAGAAGATCTGGGAAGCAAAGAAGATCACAAATGAGGATACAAAACTTACGAAGTTAGCTATCACGCTAAGAGACCATGCATTGGACTAGTACATGAGCCTAGATGTAAACAGTCCACCAGGAGCAATAAGGACCATTGTAGATGTGAAAATACTATTGATCAATGATTTTCAGAAGCCTAGTTCAGAGGATCAGAGTATGAACGAAATGACTGAAATCAGGAAAAAACTAGGTGAGTCATTTTGGGAAATCGACCAGAGGTTTAAATGCTTGAAAGGTAAGATGAAGTATGCAATTACTAACATGAAACATAGGCAATTATTTGTGAACTCACTACTACCACATTTGAAATACCCATTAAGACAACAAAAGTTCCAAACTCAGGAAGAGGCTCTACAGGAAGCCTTACAACTAGAAAAAAACCAGTATCAAAAGAAAAATCCAACAATAGAAGAGATGAAGGAGATATGAAGAACCTAACATTTCAACTTAACCACAATAAGGGAAAAGAGAAAAGAGAATACGTTTGGTGTACCACATGCAGGACAAAAGGACACCATAATAATGAATGTCCAACTTTTGCATGGTACATGGAAACATGAGTACCAATCCCTTTGACAGTAGGAGGACCATGGTGCGAGATATGTAATACAGATGTGCATGATCCATATCATTGTACAATGATGCAGAAGTATCAGATAGTACCTAAGAGTTAATACTGCAATTTTTCAAGTCAGTGGGTCACGATGACAAAATTGTAGGATGATGGAGTTAATGAGAGAAATATCTTCATATACATATAGGGTGCAAGCATAAATGATGATAGGGAAAGTTGCACCTCATTTTAACCAGGTACCACCTCCATACAACAATGCGCAATAGGAGTATAACACTATGCATCCACAATAAAACACTTCATAGTTGTGGACCAAAAAATCTGCTATGGGCTCAATATGGTGTTTTACAGAGTTACTTCTCCATAAACACCCCTTGATGCTCTGGTTCCAGTCGAAGACAGTGGAGGGGGTCATAGTTACTATGGCCTCTGCCCTTGAAAGAGTATCAGTTGGTTTCTTTTAGGGATTT
>JASDQU010371105.1:40861-64716 GCA_032191745.1 Picea mariana
GTGAAAAATGGTCCTTATACTACAGTTGAATCCCCCCCCCTCACCCAAATTGGTCACTTGAAAGTATGAATTTCCGCCAAGTATTCCCGCCTGTCACGTGGGTGATCCCATTGTTCGACATGCTTTGGAAGGAATTTCCCCTCTGGTGCCAAGAATGTTGACCAAAAAATATGCTATGGGCTCAATATGGTGTTTTACAGAGTTACTTCTCCATAAACACCCCTTGATTCTATGGTTCCAGTCAAAGACAGTGGCGGGGGTCATAGTTACTATGGCCTCTGCCCTTGAAAGAGTATCAGTTGGTTTCTTTTAGGGATTTGTGGTCCTTCCCATGACATTTCTTCCTCATGTCAAGGATGTTCTATTCAAGGAATACAACACTTCCAAGTGGTAGGGATCGGGACACGATTTTCAACAAGCTATCATGAGCTTGATTCTGAGTCAGTATGACCCATATGAGGCACCCAAAGTTAACGTCACCCGAATGGACAAGACCAATATCTGTGGTTTCCTGGTCTGATTCTATTCCGATTATGGTATCAAAGGGAAAATCAAACGCTGACATGGTGTAGGGAAGTGTGAGACCTTTCCAACGATATATCCCCTGCTTGGTTTCGACCCTCGGTTGGTGAGAACGAGCCTTCACAAGTTTATGACCACTTTTGGACATCAAATTGGTTGCATTGATTCATGATTTAAAATTGGTGGGTAAAGAGTTATAAATAAGATATTCAGCTATGCCATGTTGTAATATACTCAGACACCTTTCCAACGAAGTCTTATTTGCCTCATTCTGACTCCATATGGCCTAGTTAGAGCTATCACAAGTTGGCCAATAATTTTAGGAAAAAAGGGGTCCACCAACTTACATGACAGGGTTTCATAACAGCTAAGACAATCCTAAATGACCCTGGAACAAAATTATATTGTAACCTCATCGAATTACTCATCGATACCTTTCCGACAGTACCTCATTTGCCTCGATTGGATATCGTATGACAAATTGGCACCTTTCGCAAGATTAGGTGTCATGTGGGCCCACCAGCAAGTCAGGGGTTTTTAAGTAGCCACTATTCCGGGCCGAATTTGAAGGCTGAGGTGGCATTATCTCAAGTTGGTGATGACATATTCCTGATGTCCTCGTCAAGACCTTTCCAATGACGTGACTTGCGTCCAATTCCGACTCCGTCTCTCCAGTCAACATTTTTGGGCTGAGTCAGCTGCAACAGAGTCAAAGTCAAAGTCAAAGTCAAACTTTGACTTGCACAAAATTCCAAAAAATATTAAAAAATTAATAAAATGATTTATTAAATATTTTTCAGAAAAAATGGAAATTTGGGGAATTAGCACGTAGCCTCATGCAAAATGAGCGAAAATGGTTTCTTTTTTTTTAAATGAAAAAAACAAAACCTACCATTCTCCTCTTCCCCAAGCCATTTTGGCAATTTGTCCAGAGGAGGTAGAGCTCTGCAATGGCAGCAGAGCAAGTTTCAAGCAGGAGCAGTTCATCTATGGGAAGCCAGGTTCCATGCTGCCATCTCCAAGCTATTGACCAGGTAACCCACCACTCATTTCCAAAAAAGAACCATGGGGAATTTGGCTGGTCTTGCATGGTGGAATTGCATTTTTCTTTCCAAATTGGGAATTATTTGTCTGTTTCAAGTATGATAATAGTTGTTGGTTCAGAATTAGTTCTTTCTAGTTGTTGAGGTTCATTCAGGTTGTTTGTGTGCTGAAAGGTTCAAAGAAGAGGGGATTCGAACCCCTCTTGGGCATTCTGTCCAAGCCTCCATGGCTCCTTTTAAATTTGGAATTGTAAAGCCATTTATTGGAGTTTGCAGGCCTGGGCATGTCACTGGAGATCCCTGGCCTTTGAACCCCAACCCTCCCCTTTTCCTCTGCCCAGAAAGCTCAAAAACTCCCCAGAAATTTGAAAGGAGGGCAAGGGGTTTGAACCCAAAACCTCCCCTCCACTCTGCTGATGAAAAAACCCACTCTGCTATAGTTTTAATTTTAAATTTTTGGGGGTGGCTGGCCACCCATCCACCACCTAGGCGCCACCACCACCCCTCTACGCGCAGCCCGAGCCCTCTACCCCTCTCTCCCACGTGGCCTCTGCTCCTCCTTTATTCCCCTATGCGCAGGCCGCACCCCCTTTTCCACCCATACCACCACCGCGCATACCTCTTGCCCTACCCTGCTCCTCCTGCGTTGCTACACCTCCTTCCCTCGGCCCTCTCCCACAGCCACCTCCACCTCCACTTCCCCTCGCGCGTGCCATCGCATCTCCCCTCTGCCCACACTTCTCCTGCAGGCCGCACCATCTTTCCCCTCTCCACAGTGCGCACGCCCCCTTCCTCCCACCACGCGCCCACCTCCACACAACATCACTCCTGCGTGCTCCTTTTCCCCTCCCCGCAACCACCTCCTTCTCTGCACCTCCTCTGCCTCCCCACGCCCTCTACCACTCCCTCCTCCACCCAAGCCGCCCACCACCACCTCTCGCCACTCCCCAAGCCCCATGGGCTCTTTGGCCCTTAGCCCGGTCGTATGGTGACCAGGGGCGATGGGAAAACCTCTTTTTTGGTGTTTTAATTTTTAAATTAAAAAATTAAATGTATAAAAGTTTTTAAATTTTAAATTTTAAATATAGTTTTTAAATTTTAAATTAAATTTGTTTTTATTTTTTATTTTAATTTATTATTGGTTTGAAATATTCGTTTTATTTTATATATATATGGTATATATATATTTAATGAAATTACTATTAAAAACTTATAAAAAATTTATAAAAAATATTAATAAACTTTATTTATAAATGTTTAACTATATGTTAAAATTTAAATTCCCCCCCCCCAAGAGTTACTAGACGTTTTAATTGCATAACTTCCCGGTATGGAGGCGGATTTTCACCCGTAAATAGTCGAAATGACCGGAACGAAGTCTAGAATACACCCATGCCATTCACATCAGAAAATTCCACCCAGATTTTCAGTGACATGTCCTAGAGCGACAGGTACTCAGTTTGGCCCTACAAGCATGCACCGGAAAGAGGCCTAATTGGGGGCCTCCGAGGTCAAATTGGGCCCGGTGAGAGAAACCCACTTTAGCTATAGGTATGCAGGCCTGTAGCAGCCTGTCTATTCTAGTTTCCAACCCATAATTTCACCACAATTTCAAATTCTTTCCCTGATCAGTCTATTGGCCGGCTCCATCCTCATACCTTTCCGGGGCCATATCTCACTCATTCGGAGTCGGATTTGGGCCAAACGAAAGGAAGAGGAAAGGTAGCAGACAGATATATAGCATGGATAGAGTAAAAAACATATTTGGGACATTTTAGTATAGAGGAAGAGCCTCTCAGAGTTCAGGTCCAAGGGGTCCTCTTACCGAAACGAGCCCAAATCAAAGCCTTGTGTTAGCCAGCTCTCAGGGAAAGTTATAGGCAGCAAAGGGGGGGCATAATCAGGTCTGAAAAGTGCCTGAACAGTGGGTATTTCCTTACTTACAACGGCCAAAGCCCGAAGTCCCCTTGCCCTCCAAAGCAACCTAGCAATTCCCCACACCTTGGGCCTTCATTCCGGTGAATCCGGTAGCCATGGATGGCTGGGTACCATCCTAAAACACATCACCTACAGCTGCAAAACATGGCAGCAATCAAAGTGCATTTGGGATGGCACAAATCCCAATGGCAAATGATGATGTGGCATATCAATCTTTGTCATTTTATGAAAAATGACTTTTTGTAATATAAACTTCCGTATGATTTACTTTTGGATTGTAATTATTTTGTAATTGAAGGGTCAAGTCAAATCTGATTTGATCCCCTTTTGGATAAGGTTCCCTTTTTGGATAAGTTTACTTTTTGTAAAAAGACAAAAGTACTTTAGGGTTGGTCCACTTGTCACTTTTCCAAAAGTGACAAGTGTCTTATGACCTAACCCTAAGCCTTCACCTCTCTTTTATAAATAAGAGGGTTGGCATTGTAAAAGGGGAGGATGAATATAGTAACAAAGCTCTACTGAAATTTATAAGACTCTTTGTGTGTGTGTACTTGTTGAATTTTAGTTGTTGGAAGTGTCAATTGTTAGTTAAGGGTTGAGGGGTAGTGGTAAATGCTTGATATGTTAGCTATCTCCAGGAGGGATTGATTAGCTAGGTGTTTTTTGTTGCTTCCTTGGGTTTAACTTGCTCACTCTGATTTTCTAACAGCTTGGTTTAATTTGTTTAATGTGTTTTAGTGCATATTTTCTGAAGTGTTCAATTCTTTTCAGCCTTAGCTAGTGGCTGGGAGTCCTAGGGCCCCTTAGGATAACCCTTAAATAGACCTCATAGTTGGCTGTCCATACTTGTTTTCTTCATATTTTCGTTCATATATGTTTTTGTTATGTTTTCTCACCATTAACCTTGCTGTCCTAAACAGGAAAGTGGATCATCTTGGTCAATTTCCCCTCATGGGACAACCATCTTAGTTGGTTGTTATATACTTCTTATATGTAAATTTATGTTATGTTTATTTAAGTTTTTTTTTCCATACATAAACACTAAAATTTCGTTGTTTGCCTGCAAGGATACATCCGGTCACCCATTATGTTTCTCTCAAGCGGTTGGGGACCACCTAGAGACCTGTTTGAGGCAAAGGGGCCAGCAGGGCAGTGAAGAAAAACACACATTTCAATCGGTAAATCTACTCAATCACTCTCACATACTCTTTAATTATCATTTACACTCATCCCAAAGATTTCTGGTATACATATCAACGTTTATAGGTTCAATTTGTGTAAGTAGTTTGAATGGTTTACTTGTAAATTCATGATAGAAAAATCTGGTTAAATATTTGTGTAAACAACAACCACATCTTTGTATTTCAAACACTAAATTTCCAATCTCTATACAAGGAATTAGTTGAGGCTTTCATGCACATGGTGGCTTTGTCGCTCGCAAAAAGTCTCAACCCATTCCTTTGGGTTGAATCTTGTAATTGTTATTTTGTAATTATCTAATCTTGTACATTTTCATTGTATTATCTTGTCGTTCACTAATTTACAGGTGGCTGCCCCAAAAGGGGTCATATAAAATCAGCAAGCTAAACACATGCAAAACGTCGCAAAACAAACTTGAAAACAATTCATGGGTCCGCCCCATACACAAAAAAACAAAAAATATATATTATTTAGATATCTATATACACATATTATCTAGCTGTGACATATATGTCACTTATCTATTTACTTGTTTCATGTATGTAGTTTCAAGATAGATTTCAATTTCAGTAACCAGGAGGCACACTTGTGAAAGCAAGGTGTGACCTCGCCACGTGAGTGGTCTGGTATTTTATTTTATGCAATTTCAATTTCATAGAACATTAAGAGTCAAATCCAGGGAGTCTTCATCAGGAGCCCCTCGGAAGTTGTCTAGTTAGTATAAGTTGAGTGGTCTTTCCTCAGTACCACACAGTCAAGGAGTTGATTAGCTTAGCTCGGTTGGGATACTACTCTGCTTGGGTAAGCTCAACAAAAACCCTCTTTAGTGGGGTTCTGTGCCTCTTCCTTTTCACAGGTATCCTTCTTCCATCTGAGCGGCTTTAAGAGCCCGAAAGCACTAGTGACGAGAAGTGGCTAACCCCTACTTCTCTGAACTACATGGGGCACTCTTCAACCTAACCACCGTAGACTGCTAGGACTACTCTTCATATACTGGTTGGCACAATTCCAGGATGTGTTTTCCTGATCGGGATAACCTTCAAAACAGTTTGGTGGCCAAGGCATGTGATAAAAAACAAAAATTGATCAATAAAATATTTTAAAGTCAACTTTTCATCAATCCACCTTTTCCATTCATAAACCAAAACTAAAGTTGTGTATACTTTCTGTTATATCATAGCTGTAACAACTTGTTACAAAGTTGTTCATCCACTTTTACCACCCTTTTTTGACTTAACAATCTTCCGGGATCACTTCCCGGGTCACCCCAGGGGGTATTGAGCCATTTTGGGCTTGTTTCCTTGCTTTGAAATCTTTGAACAACTTGTTGTTCATGATTTACAGCCATTTAAAGGTACTTGGATGTATCTTTTAAACCCCTTTTTCACCCTTGTTTCATACCCATTTGCTTAAAGTATTCATTGTTTATTTATCCAGGAGACCGGTTTACACCGTCGACCCATTCTGGGGGAGTTTCCAACACTTTAAGTGAGTGAACAGCTCACTATCCACTTTATTTAGATCACTGTCTTAAAAATCATCAAGCTCTTTTTCATCCCATTGTCCATAGTTTTCATCCCCCAGGCCATTTCGGCCATCCAGGAAGTTAAGGAGGGATAACACCCAGGGTGGGTGGTCCTGAGAACGACTTCTTGTAAGTCTTTCACCTTTCTTCTTCCCCTTCTTTACCACCTCAGGCGAAGGACCACCTAAGGTCCGGGTAGCCTCTGGCTCGTGCCGAGCTACCAAAGGGGCTGTAACCGGCTTCACAGCCGGATAGGTCGGATCCGTCCCTATGGACAGATTTTGCTTATAACAATAGCCACAGTATAACCCTGCACAGTATAACCAGGTACCTCAGTACAACACACCGTGAGGAGATCGAGCTGGATACAGATGTGGAGGATGAGGTAGAGGAGGATTTGGACAAGGTAGAGGTCTATTAGTGTGCCACAACTTCCAATAGCTAGTACATTATGCAAGGGATTGTCCACTTCCACTAGTGAAATGTATGTACTATCACGCAGTAGACCATGATACAAAAGATTGTACAACACTCTTGAAGAAGATCCAATAAAAGAGGAATCAGAACAACTAGAATTTATAGTGTATTTCTACAGAAGCCAGGGATAATGGAAGAAACATCAATATAGTCACGCGTGGAGGAGATAAAATAGGAGCTAACATAGTAAGACAAGACCCATCACAACACCAATGGATAAAGAAGAATATTGAACCACATAAGCAGTTTGATGCACGAGGAGAAAAGGAAACATTCAAAGAGGAACGAAAAGAGTTTATCAAGAAAAATGTTGCATCTACATCAACCACAAATCACACTCAGAACATACCAATGTACTAAATTCCCTTCTCAATGGACTACACCAATGAAGCACAACCTTTAGAGAAAGTAAGTAACAAAAAAAAAAATCTGCAATCCTGTGCTAAGTTATTAAAGGATCCATCATCTGTCAAAATATTACAAACTATGCTAGAAATATGTAACATAGAGGTAGAGGGGAAATTAGAGAAGAAAACATTCAATCACCTCCATACAAGAAGGAGGACAAGCAAGGAATTCAAACTTAATGCCAATATTGGGGATTTCAATATGGATGATATTATACTAGACTTAGGCTCTAAAGTAAATGTTTTACCCAAAAAGACATGGCAGTGTATGGGAGAACCCACACTAGACTATTCATGAAATTAGAAAATCAACACATATTTTTACCAATTGGAAGTCTTAAATGTGTGACAGTAGATTTGGATGGAGTGTGAACTAAGGTAGACTTTGAAGTAATAGAGATAGTAGATGGCACAATACCTTATCCAGCATTGCTTGGACTAGATTGGGAATTTGATAACCAGGCCATAATCAACCTGAAGACAAGGAAAATGACATTTGAATCAATTGAATATAGAGTCATTGCACCATTAGAACCTTTAGAGGGAGAAAGGTTTGTGGAACCCACTTGTTTGTATCTGGAGGAAATAAACCAGTTGTACAGAACCACCATGCACGAATAAGATTATGTTAACCCAACTACAGATGGGGTACTCAGTTGGAGAAGCATCACATCATGTGCTTCTGACTCGGATATAGGTTTGGAGAATTGGCAGCAGAGATTACATGAAGTTTCCACACGAAGGTGCGCAAGAATATACTGTGCAGTAAGATGGGTTGGTACAGAGATAATAGAACCTCCTAGTTTTCATGGGGTAAATGACTTAGAGGAATTTCTAACAAAATATGAGGAAGAAGTGGTATAAAATCATAGGCTCTTAGCCCTAGATATTTCACTCAAGGAAACACCTACAAGATGGTGGGGTGCGCACAAATAAACAATTCAAGACTGATACCAATGTAAGCAATTATTGAGCATCAGATTTGGCGCAGAAGAGGGTAGCAATAAAATGTAGAGGTGTGATGGGAAAGGAACACTAGAAGAACACTTGGAGAAATTCATGACACAAGGGAGGATTACACCACCATAAGAATGGTCTCATAACTTTATCCATACATTGGCAGGAATCCCAGAGAACTGATATGTATACCAGGAGATGCCCGGAGGCACTACAGAATGGACAACCTTACACCCAAACTTTGTAGTAACATTCTCATTTGAACATGAGAACCCCAACATTGATTCAACACTGAAACGTATAAGAGGTGTGATATTTATTGATGAACCATAAGTTGAACTCATGACAGAGTACCAACAACAAAACAAACAAACATTCAAAGAACTATTGTCATGCTATCATGTTGAAGAGGAAGGACTAGATGAGGATGACCCATGCAACATCCAAGTTACAGAAACTGGAGGAGAAAGAGAGGTGGAAGGTCCATTTATGGAGTCATAAGCATTTGCTTCACCAATCAAAGTGAAGAAATTAAACATTAGGACAACTGGCAATCCTAAAATGGTAAGTATTGGAGATTATTGGGATGAACAAACAGTAGAAAGAATAACAGAGTTATTGCGCAAATACAATGACTTGTTCCCAATGACCTTTACAAATATGAAAGATATAGAACGAGAGTTAGGAGAGATGAAAATACCTCTCAAACTTGAGGAAAGACCTGTCAGGAAGAGACCTTATAGACTAAATCCAGTATATAAGAAAAAAGTGAAAGAAGAAATTGACAGAATGTTGGAAGTTGGTATCATAGAACCAGTAGAGGAATATGAATCGATAAGTCCTATGGTAGTCCAAGAAAAGAAATAAGGGGGGATAAGGATTTGTGTAGATCTAAGGAAATTGAATGATGTTTGCTGACATGATCCTTTTTCTACCCCTTTCACAGATGAGGTCCTATATAATGTGGGAGGCCATGAAGCATATCCATTTACAGATGGATTCTCAGGTTACCATCAGATCAAAATATCTCCAGAAGACAGGTATAAGACTACTTTTTCCACAAAATGGGGATCCTACCAATATACAGTCATGCCATTTGGGTTGAAGAATGCACCAACCATTTTTTCAAGAGTAGTCATAGTTGTTTTTAAGGAATTCATACATCATTTTTTAGAAGTATATCTGGATGACTAGATTGTATATAGTCTACTAAAGGATCATGTATAAGTGTTAAGGCTAATGTTGGAAAGATGCAGTCAATGTTAGATATCATTGAATATCAAGAAGTTCATTTTTGGGACACCTTTTAAAATATTGTTGGGACATATAGTGTGTAAACAAGGCTTACCAGTAGATCCTGCTAAGATTGCAGTCGTTGTAAACTTACCACCACAAAAATTAGTGCACCATTTGAGAGCAACACTGGGACATACATGATACTACATGAAATTTATAAAAGGGTATGCACAGATTACTTCGCCAATGGAAAAATTGTTAAAGAAGGATATCATATTTTAGTGGAATAAGGACTAACAACAAGGGTTCGACACATTAAAATAAAAAATGGTCACAACACCTTTCCTAGTATTCCCAGATTGGGAAAAGGAATTTCATGTGCATGTAGATGCATCAACCATATCACTTCGAGAAATTTGGGTGCAGCCAGGAGAAGGGGACTTAGACCATCCTATATCTTTTGCAAGAAGAAAATTATCAGAACTAGAGCATAATTACAACACCAGAGAAAGAGAAGGCCTAGCCATGGTATATGCACTTCAAATGTTTAGGCACTACTTATTGGGTAAACACTTTAAGATGTTCACATATCATTCTTCTCTCAAATATCTATCAAAAATATAGTGTTGGGGGGGAGGATCTATAGATGGCTATTGTTATTTCAACAATTTGATTTTGAAGTGATATTCAAACCAAGAAAATTGAATGTAGGACCTGATCACCTATCAAGGGTAACTAATGGAGAAGAACCTACCAACTTGGAAGACAACTTTCCTAATGTGCAACTATTTTCAGTACAAGTAGTTGATGAATATTTTGCTAATATTATTGAATACTTAAGTACAGGGAGTGCCCCACAAGTATTTAGCACTGCACAGAAGAAAAATATGGTAGTCAGAGTTGCAGATTATCAACTTATTGTAGGACACATATACAACATGGGTGCAAAAATGTTTTTGATAAAGTGTGTATTACAGCATGAAGTACCTAGAATTTGGCAAAAGCTCATGAAGGTATAGTTGGAGGAAATTATGTAAGAAAATATACCACACAGAAGGTATTGCATGCATGATTATGGTGGCCAACAATTCATAGAGATGCCAAGGAATATTTCCGGACATGTGACATATGTCAAAGGGTTGGAAAACCTAACAAAAGGGATCAGATTCCCCTGAAACCACAAGTAACTTTTTAGGTATTTGAAAAATGGGAAATAGACTTTGTTGGAACAATCCATCTAGTAGCAAGAAGGTCAGAATCTAGATATGTTATTACTTCTATTGAATACTTAACAATATGGGAAGAATTAGAACTAGTCAAAGACTGCAGCGTAGAGACAATAGCACACTTCTTGTTTGAACAAGTGATCCCTAGATTTGGATGTCCAATAATTTTGATGAGTGACCAAGGTACTCACTTTATCAAAAATACTATCAGGGCTATGACTTAGGAGTTTGAAGACTATCACCAGAATAGTACACCATACCATCCTTAATCAAATGGAATAGTATAAGCCTTCAATAAGATCTTGGAGAATGATTTGACAAAGATCTCCAATGTCAACAGAGATGATTGGGACTTGAAAATACCAGTAGTACTATGGGCATACAAGACTACATGTAAAATGTTGACAAGGCATACACTATTCAAATTGGCGTATGGTAAGGAAGAAGTAGTACCATTAGAATTTTTGGTACCCATTATGAATATAGTAGCAATTACCAACATGAAAGAAATAGGCACAGTAAAGGAAAGGTTGGATCAACTAATGGAAATGGAAGAGGATAGGATTCTGGCAGGATTTCACCAAGAAGTATAGAAAGAAAGAGACAAATCTTGGCATGAAAAACATATTAAGAAGAAGAGTTTCAAGGAAGGAGACCTAGTCTTTCTCTATGAAAGTAAATGTTTTCAACATCCTGGCAAATTTAGAATGCATTGGCTAGGTCCATATGAAGTAAATACTATCACAGATGGGGGATCAATACAACTAAAGGATCTAGCAGGAATAGAACTTAAATAAATGATCAACGAGAGTTGACTAAAACTGTACAGGGACAATCAACCTCCTAATGTATAAAAGTTACAACATAGTGAGAAATGCATGCACATAGTGTACTATAGCAAAGAGTAGAATAGAAAAAAGGATAAAAAGAAATAAAATGGAGAAAAAGAAGGAAAAAGAAATACAAAAATACAAAAGAACAAAATACAAAAAAACTGGAAAAAAAAATCACGCGTATTAATTACCGCAACAAACATCAAAAGACAATGCATAGTAAAAATCAAATTCAGTGAAAATACACACAAAAAGTGAAAAATAAACATGATCGGGTCTATAAAAGGAAGAAATCACATAGTTATTAAACACATAGTGATTTTTTAGCCCAAAGCAAGAAAGAGAGTACGTGTGCTAGTTAGTTGTTTATGAAAGAGAAAGAAAGTTTGTGAATTAGAGAAGAGGATGACTCCACTGAAGTTCATCATGCCGGGAAAGTTCGTTCAGATTACTCGGTAGGGCCAAAGGAAGAAGGAGAGAATTCAATAGCCAAAAAATGTGGTTGAGCTGGAGGATGTTACCACCTCAGACCCAAAATTAATTATCCCAACACAGGTTGAGGAAGAGATCCCCACAATGCAACAAGAAGAAATAGGGTAGAGCTTTGGGGCTTGAAACGACAATTCAAATCCTAACCTTGAGATGCCCATGAAGCCCGATGAAACAATGAGACTATGATAGTCCCAGGAACAAGAGGAATTTTTGGTCGAAGACATCACCGACTGACCAGAGTCCGACATAGAGGAAGAGGATGTAGACACAACAGAGGCAGGCCCATCTGTTGCAGGACATAAAATAAAGACACCAGAAACCATGGAGATTCAAATCTCTTATCTCCCAGATGTAGTCATCATTGTGTATGACATTCTAGGAAAGATACCTAAGATGAGGTACGCCAACCATGACATGCACGATGCAGCCAAGTTTCCAAAGTTGACCTAGAAGAATTACCAAATAAACATAGAGGAAATTGGACCCCTCGGAAAACCTATACTAGAGCACGTGTAGTGGATAATGGGGCTCTACAATTCGAGTATCATGCATCTACTAGACAAACCACATTTTGGGCGCAGTAGGAATGTGAGCCTATGTGTCAAACAACTAGTCGCATGCATCCATAGAGGCATCCTATGGATGGAGAGACTAGTGCAGATTGATGTGGCATTGATTTCCAAAATCACAGGACTTCCCACAGTCAGCGCACAACTTGAAGAATAACTAGAGGACAAGGCACGCGAAAAAAAAATAGAAGAATAAGTCAAAGCACAGTTTGACACTACTCGAGGAAATAGAGGCATTGTTATCAAAGACATCAATGACAATGCGACAAGGTTCACCAGCAAACTGATGACATGTAAACTGTTGAGGAAATGTCGCAGATGTTGAAATTTAACAAGGGATGTCCTCTTTCATGTTTTTTTGTTTTTTCATGGGGGGGACATAAAGTCGTGTTTCCTAGACATGTTTTAATTGTAAAGTGACATTTTAAATAAAGTTCTTTTACAAAGTGAATGTACTTTATAACTTAAAGTGATTTTAAGTTGTGGGACCCAAAAGTAATTTAATGTGTATTTATTACTTATTTTGTAATTAATGAGGATCATTAAATGTGATCCCTCAGATTAGACTTATGATATCCATTAGATTGAGTTGGTTATGTAAGTTAGGGTTTCTTAGGAAAAGAGAGAGTACATATACATGTTTGAGAAATAAGAAAAATACACAGGGGAGAAAAGGAGAGAGAGATCAGATTTCTAGAGAGAGTTTAGAGAAAAGTTTCCAAAGTAAATTAGAGTGCACGATTCCCAAGACAATGACATCATACAGTCTATACAGTAGGTTAAAGAACAGTCTGTATAGAGAAAGGAGAGTTCGTATAGTTGGAGGCATAGTTTTCAAGGCAAAAATTTGTATAGGTTGTATTGTACCTGCTGGCATGATTTTCGAGATGGATTATTGTGTATTTATTGTTGTTGTTTGTTTGAAGCTTTGGGTTGCGGTTTGGTTGGCACACGTGGGCAGTTTTAAAGCTTGTTTCTATTGGCATGAATTTCTAGAGAGAAATCAGATGGCAGAGATAAGTTAATTTGCATTTTTGTTGAGTTGGAATCATTAAATTTTTAGGTTGTAAAGAAATTTCAGATTTTTTCTTGAATAATAGAAATAATGTCACTAGGGTTTTTCCCTAGAGTGGGGTTTTTTCCCTGGTCATTGGGCCAAAATCACTTGTCTACTTGTTGCATTATAAGACTATGGTTCAGTGATTTGCTTGACTTAAGTATTTTAGCTTTCAGTTGCTTTTTGTTTTAAAGGCATTTATTAAAGACTAAAATATCAGGTTAGTCAAGTGTTTGACAAAATGTGTGAATGAGATATTTATTATTTTGTCATTAAAAATATTCATGGTATCAAAGCTAGGGCTTTGTAAGAAGTTCATTGTGTAGAATTTGATTTGAGAGTTGGGCAAAAAAATAGGGAATAGTTGTTTGTGTTGGATTACTGAGAGGGGGGGTGAATCAGTAATAGAGAAATTAAGTCCTTTTTAACCACAATATGCAAGTGTTATATCAATGTAGCATTAACACCCACTAGTTGCAAAATAAATGAATAATGAATAAATGAGAAATAATACACATACACAATACACCCGTGTTTTTACGTAGAAACCCAAAGCAGGAGAAAAACACAGAATACTTTTTCTTATCTGTCTTTAATAATTACATTCATTAGAAGCACCAACTTCCTTTGTTTTCTAGTTGTAACTGGAAGGAGGCTCCAACCCCCTATTTTATCAGGCTACAACCTGAGGGAAGCTCCAACTCCCAAATTCTTTGGCTACAACCAGAAGGAGGCTACGATCCCCTATGTTCTCTTGCTACAACCACCTGTCCTTATCCCATTTAACTTCCCTAACGTATAAATAGAAGGATGCAACCACTGTCACACTATCACTATGAGATATGCTATTGTAAACATGTACCAATCAACCTGCACCAAATAACATGTACCATAACTTGAACCATGCATCAACCATACATCAGCCTGTAATCAACCTATACCATAAACAAGTGCATCAACCATGCACCAACCTGTACCAAACAACTTGTACTCAACCTGTACCATAAACAAGTGCATCAACCATGCACCAACCTGTACCTCAACCTATACCATGAACAAGTGCATCAACCATGCAACAATCATGTACAAATAACATGTCACAACATCTTGTCCAAACAACCTATCACAACAACCTATCTCGTCAATCTTTTCAACCAAATCATATCTACACACCAAGATCAATCACCAAGACAACTCTCAAATATGTGCATCAACTAAGCATAACACAACAACCCATAATCATCACCAAGATCAATATGTGCTTCTAATAATATACCAAGACAAGTATGATACATCATCCATAAACCATGTGTCAACAATACTACTAACAAGTGCCTCCAACCATGTATCAAGTATGTACCAATAATGTATCAAATACACATAAACTATTACTCATCAAGATGTACCAACATCATAAACTATACACCTCATGTATGTGCCAACTCATCAACTACTTGTCTCAACCACGTACCCAACATGTACATCAACCAAAATCCCTCATCAATTTCATCATCTAAATCTGATTTATAACTTTGTAATAGACCTGGTGTATATGATCACATACCTGCAACCCTTCCTTAACTTTAACAACAAGAGACTAGCATTTTTATCAAACTTTACTTTAGTCTTACATGGCTAATTTTGGATTAGTCAAAAACCATAACTTGAAATAATCATAACTATGTACATGTAATGAATAAATATCTAAAAATGGTACACAATGTTATTCAGTGTATTTTATGTAATTTTTCCAGATTTCACTATTTGGAACCTCTCAAAAAAGAATTTATAGCAAAAATGGCATACAGTGTTGAATTATGGCTTATTCTAGAGAGTGAACTTGTAGAGAATACCCCACATGGAATTTTTGTTATATAGATCTAAAAATTGTAAAAAGATTACTAAAGATTGTACTCTAACGAACACATTTGGGCTTACTGAATGTGGATCTGTTATGAATAAGTTTTGACGTTTTTACCAGAAACACATGTTTTAGCCTAGTTTCAGGACTAGCCATAAACCCTATTTTCCACAATGTGTAACTCCAGAAATACAACGACCCACAAGTTGAAATGTGTATCATAGATACTTGGATATGTTTCCTCAATGGCCTCCCAATTTCATGGTTTGAATCATTCTATAAAAAATGTTATTGCGAAAATGGTGAGGTGACCTGTAAATAACATATCTTAGAAAGCATCATCAAAATAATTTATCCTCCCTTGAAATTCGACCTTTTTTACTTCACTTTCCCTCTGAAATTTGGCTCAGATATACTTTGGTTACCTCAGTCACCTGTAGATATTCAAGTGTGATTAAAATGAGAGAGCCTTGCCTCTTATTTATACTTTCATGTAGCTTCCTCAAGGGGTTACCTTTTAACCATCTTAACCCACTTTCCTTATTTTAGGGTTAACCCACTTCTAACCACTTGTCAACTTAGTAATTTCTCCATTAAATTTATTATTTAAATAATTTATTTTGTATTCACTTTTACTTATAGTACACTCATCACTTCACTTTATTATTTACCTTCTAGTATCTCTTAAACCACTTTGACTACTTTTACCTTCTGGAGCTTCTAGATGACTCATGAGGGTTCTCCATAACTCTCTAACCGTGAGGAGTTATGTGGTGTTCCACATACCACTGGAAATGGAATGACATGTACTATCGATCTAGATATTATTACTTGCAAATATATCAAAACTCATACCATTATCCATCAAACAAACTTGGGTCCATTACCCAAACCTTTCTCCAACATCACATGGACATAACTCTCTAACCGTGAGGAGTTATGTGACATTCCACATACCACCTTAAATGGCATGACATGTACTATCCATATGGAATAGTATTACCTTCAAATATATCAAAACTCATACCATTATCCATAAAACAAACTTGGGTCCATTACCCAAACCATTGTTTTATCAGAATTCGCTACTAGACTTTATTCAAGGGTTGACATCAATGACAACCAACCCAATTAATCAACAATATCCCCCTTTGGAATTGATGGAAACACTTTAATTCAATACTGAATTCATGTCACTTATGCTCCCCCTTTACATTTACCTTTGCATCTGATAAATTTCTCCCCCTTTGTCATTAATGGAAAAGGTATCTTTCCATCTGGGGTTGCTCCCCCTAGTTGAACTGTCCTTGGGGATACTCCCCCTGACTAAAATCTTCCTGAAACTGATCTTCCAACCTGAAATGTCCTCTTTATGGTGTTTCATCGTGTAAATATAATACATATAAGATGATCATTCAAAAGAATTCATTTTTGAGTATAAATTACTCTGAGTCTCTGGCGTAGATACTCAAAGGCTTCTCGTGGAAGTGGTTTTGTAAATATGTCTGCCATTTGTGATTTTGTGCCCACATATTCAACTCTGATGTTCTTCTTTGTAACATGTTCCCGTATAAAGTGACACCTGATTGGAATGTGATTCATCTTGGAGTGCATCACAGAGTTCTTTGAGATACTGATGGTGCTTGTATTATCACAATAGATTGGGATGGGATCATCGTACTCAACCTGTTTATTTGTCAGAGTTTGTTTCATCCATAGAACCTATGTACAACATCATGTTGCTGCAATATACTCTGCCTCAGCTATAGATAAGGATATTGATGATTGTTTCTTGCTTAGCCATGATATTAAACACTCACCCAAGTAGAATGTTACTCCGTTGGTGCTTTGTCAGTCATCAATGCAACCTGCCCAATCTTCATCTGTGTAGGAAATAAGTGATAGATCCTTTCCTTTTGGATACCATAATCCAAACTCTTATGTTCCTTTAAGATATCTGAAAATCCTCTTCATTGCTAATACATGTGATTCCTTTGGTGCTTCTTGAAATCACGCCACCTGTCCAATTTCCTGCATTACATCTGGTCTGGATGTTGTCACATATATTAATCTACCAATCATTGACCTGTATTCCCTCTAGTCTGTAGACTTTGAATCATCATATTTTCTCAACTTGCAACTAGTTTTCATAGGAGTGGTAACTAGTTTTCAATCTTCCATTCTGAAACTCTTTATCATTTCTCTGATATACTTAGTTTAAGAAATAAAAATTCCTTGGTTTCTTTGACATATCTTTATGTAGAGATTGTTGCGTACGGTTCCTTTCCATAGTTCATAGGGAGTTTTTTCATTGTTGTTTATGAGAATTACTCTATTTTCAATGTGAATTGTTGTATGCACTACATTTGTCAAAAACATATCTGTCAATTTGGAATCAATTAGCATTTTTCGAGCCATTTCCTGTGTAATTATCATCCATTATGATAATTTTCCTTTGTCTCTAAACCAATATATGAATCCATGATCTCATCCATTATCATATATATGTCCAAACCTATTAAGTGTTCTTACGAATCCATCTATGTCCATACTATCCAAGACTCTACTTGTGAAACTCTCAATAATGTTGTCCTATTTATCACTATACTATAATGAAGTCTTGATTAATATATCAAATTGTACTTTTGCTAAATGACTGCTCTGAATATGTCTTCTCAAACTCTACAGGCTACTCAAAGGATGGTTCTTTGGTCTGTCATATCTATCGCATAGAATCCCCTTGTCTAATATTCATATTACCTGGGATTCTCTAAGTTAGATGGATCAGAACAATTCCTTCTCTGATGTGTATTCATCATCATCTTCATTGGTAGATTCACCATCATCTTCATTGGTAGATTCATTATCTATCTGAGCTCTGACTTATTTCTTTCTGTGTGTGGATTCATCTTTCGCTACAATGCCTGAAAGTACAATCTATTGAACCTGTTCCTTATTTACCTATCCTTCCTTTCTTTCAGTTATTTTCCAAAACTTTCTGTATCTAACATTTTTCTTTTTCTCTATAGAATTTTCTTCATCTCGTTTTATTGCCAATCTTGCAATCTCTAGTACCTAGTCTTTGTTCACCTATTCTTCCTATTTTCTTATCCACACTTTTTTATATCTGATATCAGTGTTCTCTTTCATGGAAGTATTGATCATGCTTCTACAATCATTAGCTATGTGCCCATAGTTATGACATTTGTAACACTCAATGTTACATGCGGCCACATAGGCACTTCTTGCTTGAACATTTCTTTTATAAACCCTGCAATATGCAATCTTATGTCCAAAATTAGTACAATAAAAAAAATGACCATAAAATAAATTTGCATACCTAGGAATGAATGATCTTCTTTGTGGTGTAGTCCTTTTAAATTTCTACCGTGACTGATCATGATCATGATTGAAGTTTCTTTGTGGCTTGAACAAAGATGATATTATTGAAGATGTATCTTCAATAGTTTTCTTAGATTCCGGTTGAGCATGATTCCTTCCTTTAAGTACTTCTGCATAACTCTCTCTATTTTCTTCATTCTTCTTTTCTAACAACCTAGAGTGCTTCTCTTCATTCTCTATAACTGATGTGGATGTTTCTGTCTCTTCAACGTTCTTTTTGAGCTGGATGATTTTACTTCTCAATGTGACAACTTCTTCTTCAAGCTTCTCAACCTCTTCTTCTTTCTTTAATATCTAAGACTTCATGACTTCTTATATTCTCTTCGCTTCTTCAAGCTGAATTTTTAATGTGATTATTTCTTCTTCAAGTACTTTCTCTTCTTCACCAAACTCTGACTCAAGCGGGTTTAGAACGTTAGCTCTTTTCTTAATATGATCTTTCAATATATTCTCTCTCATTTATGCTTCTTCCTTCTATGTTGCTATGTTGGCTTCCAAACACTGCTTTTGATATTCAAGATTTTCTTCTATCTTTCTGGCTTCTTCTAGCTAAGTTCTTAATTTCTCAATGACCCGTTGGGCTTCTTCAAAAATGTGAACACTTTCCTTTTGTTTCATCAATTCTTTCTTGAGTGACTTGTTTTCTTCTCTTATTTCATCTAAAGCATTAATCAATTTTGTCTCATAATTGTGTTCTTTTTCAATTTGTTTTTCTGTTTCATTTCCTTCATGGAATTCTATTTCAAGATGTCCACGTTTTTCACAATTAGAGAAAAAAAACATACCTCTATTGATTATGTACTCTTCATGTTTTGAATCTGTTTGACATGGTGAACACATTTCTTCTTGATATGTACCTACATCTTCTTTGACATTTTTGAATCTGTGATGGGTGAAGAGTATATGTCATGTAACTTATCCCAAAGTTCTTTGGCTGATGAAAATTTACCAACATTTTCTCTTAACAGATTAGATAATCCTTCCCATGTGAAATCCATTACTATTTCATTATTCTTCTTCAATTCCTTCTTGGTTACAGTATTTTCCCTTTTTAACTATCATATCCTATAACGACTGATAGCCAAATATAATTCACATATGCCTATAAAAATACTTTCGCCCTTATGCTCCACATATCATACTTTAAACAATTCTGACCATTAAACAGTGGTACTCCATTCTCAGAATAATCCATGATCTCCTTCCAGTGGTTAAATCGTTTCCTGAAGGAACCTGCTTTGATACCAATTGTTGGATTACTAAGAGGGGGGGTGAATCAATAATATATAAATTCAATCCTTTTTAACCATGATATGAAAGTATTATATCGATGTAGAATTATCATCCAATATTTGCAGAGTAAATAAACAATGAACAAATGAGAAATCATACACATACATAGTACACCAGTGTGTTTTCATGGAAACCCAAAGTGGGAGAAAACCACATAATGTTTTTCCTTATATGTATTTAAGAATTACATTCATTGGAAGCACCAAATTCCTTTGTTTTCTAGCTGCAACTGGAAGGAGCTCCGACCCCCTAGTTTCTCAGGCTACAAATTGAGGGAATATACAACTCCCCAATTCTCTGGGTACAACCAGAAGGAGGCTACGGACCCCTATGTTCTCCAGCTACAACCGGAAGGTGGCTACAACCATCTATCCTTGCCCCGTCCAACTTCCCTGATGTAGAAGTAGAATGATGGAACCACTGTCACACAATCACCGTGAGATATATTGTTGTAAACATGTTCCAATCAACCTGCACCAAACAACATGTACCAATAACCTGAACAATGCATCAACCATACATCAACCTGTACCTCAACCTGTAATCAACATGTACCATAAACAAGTGCATCAACCATGCCCCAACCTGTACCAAAAAAACTGTAATCAACATGTACCATAAACAATTGCATCAACCATGCACCAACCTGTACCATGAACAAGTGCATCAACCATGCATCAAACCTGTACAAATAACATGTCACAAAAACCTATCCGAACAACCTATCACAACAACCTGTCTCATCAATATTTTCAACCAAATCAGATCTACCCACCAAGATCAATCACCAACATCAATCACCAACATCAATCACCAAGGCAACTCTCAAATATGTGCATCAACCAAGCATAACACGAGAACTCATAATCATCACCAAGATCAATATGTGATTCTAATGATATACCAAGACAAGTATGATACATCATCCATAAACCATGTGTCAACAATACTACTAACAAGTTCCTCCAACCATGTAATAAGTATGTACCAATCATGTATCAAATACACATAAACTATGACTCATCAAGATGTACCAACATTATCAACTAAACACCTCTTGTATGTGCCAACTCATCAACTACTTGTCTCAACCATGTACCCAACATGTACATCAACCAAACACCCTCATAAATTTCATCATCCAAATTTGATTTGTAAATATGTAATAGACCCAGTGTATATGATCACATACCTACAAAACTTCCTTAACTTTAACAACAAGAGACTAGCATTTCCATCAAACTTTACTTTAGTCTCACATGACTAATTTTGGATTAGTAAAAAATCCTAACTTGAAATAATCATAACTATGTACATGTAATGAATAAAGATCTGAAAATGGTAAAAACAATTATTCAGTGTCTTTTATGCAATTCCTCCAGATTTCACTACTTGGAACCTCTCAGAAAAAGGATTTATAGCAAAAATGGCATACCTTGTTGAATTCTAGCTTATTCTAGAGAGCAAGCTTGTAGATCATTCCCCACATGGAATATTTGTTGTATGGATTGGGAAATTGTACACATAATAATACAAACTATACTCTAACCAATACATTTGGTCTTACCAAATTTGGATCTGTTACGAAGAAGTTATGATGTTTTTACCCGAAACACCTGTTTTAGACTAGTTTCATGACTAGCCACAAAACCTATTTTCCACAGCGTGTAACTCCAGAAATACAACGAACCACAAGATGAAATTTGTACCACCACTACTTGGATATGTTTCCTCAATGGCCTCCCAATTTCATGGTCTGAATCATTCTAGAAAAAAATTTATTATGAAAATGGTAAGATGACCTGTAAATAACATACCTTAGAAAACATCATCAAAAGAATTTATCCTCCCTTGAATTTCGTCCTTCTTTACTTTACCTTCCCTCTAAAATTCGGCTTAGATATCCTTTCATTACCTCATTCGTCTGTATATATTCAATATGCTCAAGTGTGATTAAAATGAGAGAGCCTTTCTTCTTATTTATACTTTCTTGTAGCTTCCTCAAGGGGTTACCTTTTAACCATCTTAACCCACTTTCTTTAGTTTAGGGTTAACCCACTTCTAACCACTTGTCAACTTATTAATTTATACATTAAAATTATTATTTAAATAGTTTATTTTGTATTCATTTTGACTTATATTACAATCATCACTTCACTTTATTATTTACCTTCTAAAATCTCTTAAACAACTTTGACTACTTTGACCTTTTGGGGCTTCTAGATGATGCATGAGGTTTCTCCAACCTTACATGGCCATAACTCTGTAACCATGAGGAGTTATGAGACGATCCACATACCACTGGAAATGGAATGACATGTAATATCCATATAGAATATTCTTACATGAAAATATATCAAAACTCATATCATTATCTATCAAACAAACTTGGGTCCATTACCCAAACCTTTCTCCAACTTCACATGGCCATAACTCTCTAATCATGAGGAGTTATGTGACGTTCCTCATGTTGTAACCTAGGTCTACACCCCCTACCTCTCCTCTCTTTTTCCCTATGCCTTCATCAATTTTTCCTTTTTCTAGTTGGTTAAATCAGTTTCCCACTACTAAGTGTCTTGGCCCTTATTCATTTTTGAGTCTTCGCATATTTCCGTTTATGTTTTACTGGAAGGATAAAATACATGTCATATTTGTTTTGGAATGATTTTCATCACATACACCATTTATTGATATCACTACACGTCTACCAAGCCTTTTCTATGCATAGGAAATGACTTTGTACATGACCCATCAATCCAGTGAAGCAAATTTTGGGCTCAGACTGTGGGAACAGACTGGTTAATTTTCGACGGAGGAGATCCATCAGGTCAAATAGATCAAAAATATCATCCATTTGGGTTCCAGAATCATGCAGGTTTTAATATCAATTTCGAAGTACTGAGTTCCTTAAGACTCGAACCCTCCGAAGAGTCGAAGTCCTGAGAACCTAACACGTCACTTCGGCGATTTTCCTTCGGGATTTTTCCGATCATAAATTTCATAAACTCCCAATATCCCGAACTCTTGAAGCCCGGATTTCTGAAGAAAATATGGACCATTCGTCTGTCACGACACACAGTAGTAGATCATTCACTTCGGGGATTTTCCTCTGATATATTTTCATGTTTCACATTTGAAAGTCATGAAGATCCAAGTAAATCAAGACCATCCATCAGAGGGGACACGTGGCAGCAGATCTTTCACTTTGGAGATTTTCCTCAGGGAGATTTTTCACACTTCACATTTGAAACTTCTGAAACCCAAAATTCCAAACAGAATATGTATCTTTCATCCATAATGACATGTGGCAACAAATCATTCACTTTGGATATTTTCCTCCAGGATATTTTTCATGTTTCACATTCAAAACACCCGAAGCCTGAAATTCCGAAGTGAATCAGGACCATTGATCCCAAGTCAATGAGAATCGTCGATCCTTGTAGCAGGTAAATATCACATGAATCATAGATCATCATTAAATTGACAACCACACTTCATTGCAGGGACGTAAAACTACTTGAGCATTAATTTTCCTAAGTGGTCCCGCAATTGGAATCATGGTATTTTTGGAAGGGTACGTGGCAGCTTATGGGGGATTGCGGGCCCAAAGGCAGCCTGAATCCAAACCACCCTCAACAACTCCTACAATCATATGCTTGAATGAAATAATATCAACGTTTCACCTCCACTCATCCCACTCACTACTCTCTCTCCTCTCACCACCTAACGCTTGTCCTCTATTAACCCCCACGTTGATCTCCATCAGTGGTGGCCCACCTCTCTAGTTCAATGGTCCAGGGGGCGGTCTGAGTAAGTA
>JASDQU010371106.1:0-62207 GCA_032191745.1 Picea mariana
GCCCCCTACAGAAACGTGCTTTGTTCATTGTATTCAAGGCTTTGAGTCTTCTTCTTCTCCTGTCAAACTGCACATACATTCTTCTGTCAGATGTGATCTCAGATCGGTATGGGCCTTGCAGAAAACTTCATTGATAGAGAGACCTTAGGCTGACATCCTGCCTCCACGGTCGACTCTCCCATGCTCTCCATTTACGGGGTGAAATGAGGCTTCAACTACCTTCCCCTGCTTCCATTAACTAACGTCATTGGGATCAGACTGGAGCCTGGCACCCAGGAATGTCCGGGTAAGAATGCAACTTCTTTGAGTCAATTCTAGTGGCTCGAGGCCATGCAATTCGAATCGAGTGCTTCAATTCTTCATGCATCTCCCTTTCATCACCCTACACGATTGTGGGTTGTGACCTCACGCTTAAACACATGGAATTTTTGGACTTTGCCTTTCAAGAGTCTTTACTCCTCTTTTCTCTCAACATCGCGATACCCGAAATTGCGAAGCAGATTTCGAGATCGACGACTAGGCTTGCTTTAAAATGAATGGACACGATCCTTTCCCTGACAACACGAAACGCCAGCTAAGCGATGAGCACTAGACCCTCTTTATAGACTTTTTGTTGATGGGTCTTAAACCCCTTAACTCAACAGTAGGAACCAAACCCGCCATCGAGGCCCAATTAGACTCTGCAGTGTTTGTGATTGGAATGGTTCTCCAGATCTTGTGATCTGGCCAATTTAATCGATGGGATTTATGTTTTCATGTGGAGGCATCTCCTTCAGTCGGGATTTTCTCTTTTGGTATTTTTTCTTTAGTTAGGATAAATGTGAGAAAAATCTGGTATAAACCAACTTGACCACACAGCGATAAGGAAATCTAAAGACTGGGAAATTTTAGGCTCGAGATAACCCTCACTCCAGCATGCAGACAGCAATCTCTTACCACAGGCCTAGTAATAATACTTTAACCGTGTGAGCACTCGATCACTAGCTGATATTTTAACCTAAACTATCTAAGAAACAAAATGAGAGCAAATTTAACTACTACAGAAGAGGCTGAGCTTGGGATAACCCGCTACTCAAACATGCAAACAATAATCCTATACCACAAACCTATTAATAATACGTTAACCATGTGAGCATCCAATTACTGTTTGAGAATACTAATTATTAGAAGAAAACATGTATATGATAAGATCAATAGCAAGAAAAATAATTCATCTACCATAATCCTTCATCATATATCCACACAACGATTCATCATTTCCATCATTAGAGAAAAGAAAAGCAAAGCAATTGCACCAGATAACTTGACAATATATTTGATAGCTCTTACTTGTTATATATGCTCATGAACTGAATAGGAAATAGTTCTTCTCTAGGCTCAATTACACATGCATATGATGAAAACAACTTTGTCTCTGGTCCAGGAGGACTTCTTCATCCATAGCAGCTCCAAAATAATTTTTAACAACTAGAAAGAAAAGAGTTCTTACAACAAACCATCGACGCTTAGACCATCAGTCGATGTTCCTATTTATAATATAAAGTATTAACAGTAATTAACGGTAAAATACAATTTGAGCTAATCATAAATCACCACGTGGCGTCATCATCTGACAGTCTTTCAACAGTCCACTCGAGTTGTTTCTTGAAAAGGGTGGATTCTTTCAGAATCGGACCATCTGATAAAGAGTTCTTCACAAGTATGGGCCCACAGGAATCTGTGTTGTTCCATTAGGGATGCATATATCCTTTTGATGTCCACTGCATGCGCTCAGTATTTTATCAAGGTGGAATTCAGCTGTTGCAACATGGTTTTATCTCTAATCGGGTGTTCTGTGAATTGTCGCACATGTCCCAGCCTCACATTGGCTACCTTTGCGCACTCTTCGGCCCATAGGGAGTCTTGTTAGGCATACATCTTGAGCACGTTTCTTATGTCAATAAACTCACTGGAGTTGCCGAACTCAGGGAACTTGATATATTTCATTACTTTATTAATTTTATCCCAGTGCTTCTGGCACTTGGCATATTGTTCTTGGATCTCTCGATGTGGGTCCCGAGACATCTTAGTCTAGTATTCTACAGATCTCTTTATGCGGTCGAAGCTATTTTTTCTTAACAGCTGAATGCCATTTTCTTCCTTTTATCGACCCTGTTGGACGACCTCAATGTATTCGAGCCTTTCCACCACTTGTTGCACTCTTTCATGCCATCATTCCATCTCCTTGCATGTTGCGAGAGCCATGAGAGTAACCTCATGGAATTCAATTATATTTTCAGTTAACAGGGTTCTTTATTTCTTGTGCTTGTTGTAAACTCCTGAAAACTCACTCTACAAATATGTCACGGTCTGTGTGGTGCCTTTATATTACCCAACAATATGGTGAAAGTGTTCCAGTTCCTTTAGAGTATCATCTAGTTCTCTTTCATCCCTCCTGGCCCTATCCTCGGAAGCATCAGAGAGGGATCTTCCCATGCCTATTAGTTAAGATGTGCAAGCATCTGTTGTGTTGATCAAGCTTTCCTCTCTGGTAACCAAAATAGAATGGTCCACAATAATCTTCCTCTTCTTAGCAGTCCTTTGTACGATGGCCTTCCTCTTTTGATCATAGGAGATCACATAGATGTCTTCTACTTCATCTACCGGCTCTGGTATCTGTTGGTCGCCCCATGTGAGCATGTTTCCCAAGCTATCGGTGGTATATATTTGTTCAAGATCAGACTCTTGAACCTCCTTGTTTTGCTCTGAAGGCCTCGCCTCTTCCTGATGTTTATCGGGGACCTGAGTATCAAGTCGAATGGATGTGTCGGGAGAAAGCTCAATACTTTCTTGTATTCTAGCCGTGGCATCGCCGACGTCCTTCTACGAGGATATTTCTTTTGACACGTCCAATTCTGACTTGTCCCTTGGACTACCTACTCAGGTCTCCAGTGCATCAGGTGTTTCTGTGTCTAAGCCTCTTTCGGTTCCTTTTTCTTCTCGTGTGTCCTCTTGACTCTGAACATTGGGAACAAGAGGTGTTTTTTCCTCAGCTCCCTTCTCTTCTTCTACATGCACAGAGGTTTTCTGAGATGCCTCTGAACTCTCATCATCACTATATATATCTATGAACTCGGACAGAGGGTTAGGTGCACTGGTTTCGACTGACACCCGACCCAGTTTTGATTGAGTCATCACGCCTGCCAGTGAATCGGCTAGCGAGAGTGTGGATTCAGGGTCATCTGACCCATTGATGTTACCAGGGTCTGTGAGCTCGAGGCCGCCTACCCCTGCCGGGCTCTCTTCTAGGTTACTGGTCGGAATGCTTGATAAGAGGGCCGGATCATTCGACGCTGAATCCATTATTTGTTGAACATGTTGGAGCAATAGTGTCCTTATTTCCCTTGCACCTGAAGTTTCAATAAAATTCCATTTCTGTACAGGGGCTTCCTAGGGAGCTTCCATTGTTTCGGTCGATTCGAATGTTACCCTTTCTTCCCTAGTCCTGATAATTTCTTCCGCTCTTTACGCTCTTTCATCCAAGGACACCGCTTGGTCTTCCCAACTCATGGCCTTGAACTTGGTTATTTTGGGTTCGGCCATTCTTTCCACTACCTCATCCCAAACTTGAGCATTTTCAGTGAATATTTCATCCTCAAACCAGTCGTGGGCATAAAACCAACAAGATGATACTTGTGATGCATGTTTCGAGACCAGACCCTTGGGACCGTTCTTGTGAAAACATCCTGTCTGGAACCAAAATTCCAATTGACTTAGTCCCTCTTGCTTGGCCTGTGTAGTTTCTTTAACCTGGTAGAAGCCGATATGAAACCCATAGAGTATGAATGCCCCCTTCTTATCCTTCACCAAAGTGGCGTTGTACCCATGCAATATAGTTTGGTAACATATTTCCCATAGTACCAGTCGGTCGGGAACATATATAGGTAGGAAATGTGGTGCTCTTGTGGCGTCGAAAACCCTAATGTAGGTTTCACGCTCGTCCAGGTACCAGTGATCGACTTTTGATATAAATTTTTTGGCCGCATCAGACAACCTTGGGCACTCCTTCTTGAATAGTAAGAAATGAATAGGTGCCATAAATTGGTTGCAAATGAGAGAGAAGGATCTTTTATACCTGTTCTCCCACAAGATGCTAAAATAGACATGGATCAGGAGCTCGAAAGTGTGCTAGCTCAGGTTCATTCCTATGAAGACATTTCTTGCACAGATGACGTCCAATAGATAAGACGTGATGTAGAAGGTAGAATTTTCTCCTTCCTTCGGTTGTTGAGCCTGTAGAATGCAGATGCTAAGCTATTTGGAGATTATCATGCCCCAGTTGAAGCTTGTTCCGGATATGGCAACAGTATAAGCCAAAGGCATCCATGCCTTTGAAAACCTGGAGCAATATTTTTCTCCATGCAACCGGCAAAGGAGAGCCATCAGATAGATATAAGGTTGTCTGAGGTTGGTCGTCGGGTACCAGCCGGAGTTTCAATTGGTGAATTTTTTGTCTTCTCTCCACCAGGACGCCATGATTTTGCTGGTGTCATGCTTCTGATAAAACTTCACAACAAAATCCTTGTTCAAACGTTCATCTGGCTCCCTGAGCTTCTCATACTTTTGGACTTATACTGGGAGGAAAACCCCGACGATTTGACCATTATCATCATTAATTACACACTTATGTGCATCGTTGTGATCAATGAGCCATTTCAAAAGTTCAATGCACAGGAATACCAGAGTCCTACTTGCCACCATGTGTAGGTAAGCCTTGTGGATGTTGACGAAGACCTCATCATCCAGCTTCCTTGTGTCAGGATCGCTATGCGGGGCATACTTGGGGAATTCTTTGTGATTTATTTCCTTGAACAGGTCTTCCCATCATAGGAATGTTGTTTTTGTCCCAATGTTCACCTCTGTGTCCCCAAAGGCCTGGGGCTGAGCGAAGGATTCTTTGGTGATCGTCTTGATGATCAGCGTTGGCTTGGAAGTGAATTCCAATTTCCTTGCAACGGCTAGGGAGGAGCCTTCTCCTGCTTTTGATTCTTGTAGTTTTGGGACTCTAGAAGATTTCCTGGTGGTAGGTTCCTTTGAAGGCATCGTTCCTGCAACCGAAGACACTCAATTAGGGCCGGCACATAGAATAATATTAGATCTTAATTTATATGTGAAATGAAATCAAAACCAGACTGGTACATACCTGTATGCTTGCTAAACTATGTTGCTTAATAATCACTATACCTTCGAAGCCTTCTCTGGGTTGTTTGTATTGCTCCTCTGGATGTTTTGGACCTCTTTGCATGAAGAATGCTCTAGCTCATAATAATTCATGGTAATATAATGAGAGAGAACTTACCAGTCACATCAAGTTGTTAATACAAGTAATGGGACAAAATTTAAACTACTTAGCACCAATTATCTGTAATCAATTTTACATAGGTTGACGGCGGAGGCACAGAGGGAGATGCATTATATCTACAGGTTAAAATAGTCATTGGGATTTGCACACGAATTAGAGACTAATGCGCGATCTTAGAATTAATCAATCAATTAAATGCATCATATCTAGCGTATATTCCAATTTCCTTGCAACGGCTAGGGAGGAGCCTTCTCGTGCTTTTGATTCTTGTATTTTTGGGACTCTAGGAGATTTCCTGGTGGTAGGTTTCTTTGAAGGCATCGTTCCTGCAACCGAAGACACTCAATTAGGGCCAGCACATAGAATAATATTAGATCTTAATTTATATGTGAAATGAAATCAAAACCAGACTGGTACATACCTGTATGCTTGCTAAACTATGTTGCTTAATAATCACTATACCTTCGAAGCCTTCTCTGGGTTGTTTGTATTGCTCCTCTGGATGTTTTGGACCTCTTTGCATGAAGAATGCTCTAGCTCATAATAATTCATGGTAATATAATGAGAGAGAACTTACCAGTCACATCAAGTTGTTAATACAAGTAATGGGACAAAATTTAAACTACTTAGCACCAATTATCTGTAATCAATTTTACATAGGTTGACGGCGGAGGCACAGAGGGAGATGCATTATATCTACAGGTTAAAATAGTCATTGGGATTTGCACACGAATTAGAGACTAATGCGCGATCTTAGAATTAATCAATCAATTAAATGCATCATATCTAGCGTATCTTAGAGATAAAACATCCCATCATGTCATATTTCGAAAGAGGAAGTCAGGGATCGGCACAAAGCTACAGGATTCTTCGTTGATACTCCTTACAAAAGAAAAACTGACGACGTCGATTGCTTTCATCGGATGGTTCTGACGTGACACGTGGTGGATAAAGACAAGTGACTATACTCACGAGTGCCAACAGAGGTGGTAACCTTGTTTTAGTTGTGTGCTTCCTATCCCTGCTTAGGAATCACCGATGTCGATTAGATATCAGGGATTGGTAACTGGGGATGAACTTATCGCATCCTTTCCCTTGGGCTAGCTTCTTGGAAATTCGCCAATGCCGAAATGTTTTTACGGGATCAGTCGTCGGCGATTCCTCCCTTTCCCCACAAACAACTATTTCCTTTTGCATTTCGTTGATGCTGAATGAAGTCGGTCATTGAAAATTTTCTTGTGCAATGCTTATCATGAAAGAACAACTCCCCATTTACTGATGCCGATGAAAACCGGTGATCAGCGTCCTTAGTTTTCTAGGACGATTTTCTTTCACCTCTGATTCTTCTGGGTGTCGAAATTTGGATGTGTCAGGTGAAACAACTTAGTGGTTGATTATTTAGTCAAATGTTACTCCCTTTAAGTTGTGATGGTTTCAACATGTTCAGGGAAACTTTTAAAGAATCAAGGAGAAATTGTAGAAAACAAATATAAGAGAAAACAACATTGTTCCGAATTAAACAATAAGTGGTACCCAAAAAGTAGAGTTTGGCAGAGACTTTTTTAGGGTGTGTTGAGAGCTCAACAAATGGAGATTCACTAGGAGAAAGCAGAATCACTATTCTTCCTTCAATAGCCTTAACTCATGTCCTCCTTTTTTTGTTTATATTTATTTATTATTATTATTATTATATATTGGAAATATTTTTTTAGGGCCTAACCATTTACTGGGAGGCTGTCAGGTTCTCCCTCCATGTTCTACAATCAATAAGTACCTGCCCCTATCTTTTCAGCAACCTAGAAAGGTCCAATCCACAGGTTTTGAAACTTAGAATGCTTCTCTTTTGGTTCATTCGCTCTGTCCCATTTTAGTACCAAGTCTCCCACCTCAAAACTCTTTTCTTTGGCCTTATGCTTATCGAACCATCGTTTCACTATCTGTTGGTGAGCTAGAAATTTTGACTTAGCCTTCTCTCTCTCTTCTTCCAGCATGAGTAGATTATTTATTCTTCATTTCATGGCCAATGAGGGTTCCTTGTTGGAATCTTGGGTCAATTGAAGAGATGGTAGATAGAGCCCGTTTGGGAGGATGGCTTCTTGCCCGTAGACCAGAAAGTACGAGGAGTTTCCTATGGATTATTTGGCTGTGACCCTATCGGCCCATAGGGCAGTATGAAGTTGATTATGTCAATTTCTTTGGTTATCTGTAACTGTCTTCTTTAATATCCTTACCATATTTTTGTTAGTCGACTCCGCCACACTATTTCCCTGAGGGTAATAATTTGCAGAGTACTTGATTATGATTCCTTTGTCCAAAGCAAATTCTGTCAATAGTGTAGAGGAGAAGTAAGCTGCGTTATCAAATACTAGAACATAGGGGAGACCAAACCTTGGGATTAGTTGTTGTTCTATGAATTGGATCACTACCTTCTCATTTACATGAGTCAGAGGGATGGCCTCCGCCCATTTTGTGAAATAGTCGGTGGCAGTAAGAATGTACTTGTGCAGCTTAGAAGAGTTGGGCGTAATTTCTCCTATGATATCTAACCCCCACTGCTCAAAACCCCCACTGCTCAAAGGGCCTCGAAACAGTCACAGGTTGAAGTGGGACTACTGCCCTTTTCTCCTTTCCAACGCTTATTTGACAAGTCTTACAGTTTCTAGCGTAAGTATGCGCGTCTTTGAACAAGGTGGGCCAGTAATAGTCGGCCCTCAAAATCTTATGAGCGGTGCTATTTCCAGCAAAATTTCCTACAGCGGGGCCATCATGAAGTTCCTTTAGCACCTTATCGGCGTCTTCATGTTCGAGGCACCTCAACAATACCCCGTCATAGTTGATCCGGAAAAGCACCGAATTTATAAGATGATATTGTGCAGACTTTAACCTAAGGGCTCTTCTCTCTCTTGGGTTGAGGATTTCAGGACAAGTTCCATGATGTAGTAGGTAAGCCAAGTCCTTGTACCAGGAATCTCATCCTAGGGGGATGTATGCTACTTCTCCACACCATAGAGCTATTTCATTCTCCCATCCAGAGTCTTCATTTACTTGATCCTGGGATTCGGCTACGAGCTTGCACAAACATTGTCCTTTTACCATCTTGGCGAGTTTAATGTCTAGATTAAATTCTTGGACTACTGCCATCCAGTTCCCTCTCCTTTCTCCCATTTCTTGTTGGGTGAACAAATATCGGACTGCAGGGTGTGGTACAATCACCTTAGTGTGATTCTTGAGGATGTAGGACCTGAAATGCTTTACTGCCTTATAGACTGCGTAGGCCTGCATGTCTATGGTAGGATAGTTGAGCTCAGCTCCTTAAAGGTTAGTGCTCATAAATGATACTGGGGCTTTGTTGTTGTCATCATCATTCTGATTTAAAACCACAGTCAGGGACTGGTCAGAAGCAAAGGTATATAGATTAAAGCCTCTATTGAAATCGGGACTTCGCAGCACCAGAGCCCGGGATATGGCAGCTTTGATTTTGTTCAAAGAATTTTTTCATTTGTCATCCCACTTAAATTCAGCATCTTTTCGAATCATATTTTTTAAGGGTTTGATAATTTTTGCGAAGTCGGGAGTGAACTTCCTCACGAAATTGATTTGCCTGAAGAAAGACTGCGTGGCTTTCTTGTTATGAGGTAACGGAAGTTGTGCTATGGCCTTAATCCTTTCGGGGTCTATGTGAATCCCTTCTTGAGATATAATATGACCTAATAGCTTCCCTTCTTCAACTGCAAAGATAGTTTTCTTAGGATTTAACGATATACCGTATTTCTTGTATCTTTCGAAAATCTGAGTTAAGTGTTGGATGTGCTCCCTCCCATCCTTCGAATACACTGTCATGTCATCTAAATATACTACTACACACTTGTTTATAATCCCTCGGAATGCCACATCCATGGCCCTCTGGAAGGTTTCTCCTCTGTTAATTAAGCCGAAAGGCATGTGTTTATAAGCGAAGGTTCCCCATTTGGTTCGGAAGGTGGTTTTCAATCGGTCTTCCTCCGAAACCAACACTTGATTGTATCCTGAGAAACCATCGAGAAAAGAAAAAATATTCAAGACTGACATGGTCTACAAGAGTTGTTCCATCGCAGGGACAGGATAATTGTCCTTCTCCAAAGCTTTATTGAGGTTCTGAAAGTCTATGCACAATCAGATTTCTCCTGATTTTTTCCTCACCAGAACGAGATTTGCTAACCAGGCAGAGTGCCTAACCTGGAAAATTATCTTCACATCCAGGAGTTTCCTTAATTCCTGGTACATGAGAGGTTCTAATGAAGGGTGATATTTCCTAAGCTTCTGTTGGAAAGGATTGACTTCAGGTTTCAACGGGATGGTTTGCTAAATAATACAAGTATCATATGTTTTCAACTCCTTATAGGCCCATGCGAAAACATCCTGGTATTGTCTAAACAGCTTGAGGTAGACCTTTCTTTCTTCCTTAGATATAGTTTTTCCAAGGTTTACATTCCTTGGGTTCTCAAGGGTCCCAAGATTCATAGTTTCATGGAGGGGACAAGATCTACCAGTCTTTGTGCTTTTAGGACCTTTGAATCGTTCCTTTAGATCAAACAGATTTTCTAGATTAGCTACCCCTTTCGGGATCATATGGGCCTTTGATCTATCTGTATGTCGGTCTTCCATAGGACCCATTTCCGTTGAGTGCTCTTGGAACTCTTCATCATCAATAGAAAGATTTTTTAAATTGTCCTGATTGGTCAAAAAACTTATGACCTGTTCATCTCCTTTGAAGACTTTCCAATTAGAAATGTTATTAGGTACCAATGGCTTGTAGAGCAGTTATACAGTGAATTGGGAGGCTTCATAATATTCTAAAGGTGATAGCCTAGAAGCGGTTGTGGCTAGGGAATCAGCAAGGGTATTCTTTCCCCTAGGGATTGCGGTAATGTTGAAAACTCCAAAGCGTTCTATCAACCTATGCACCTCTTGCTGGTAATTCTTAAGGTGGGGCAAATTGCAATATATATTGTTTCTTACTTGTCTAATTATGATTTCTGAGTCTCTGAAAACCTTTAATTCTTTAACATTAATATCTATGGCTTTCTTTAGCCCTTGCACCAGGGCTTCATACTCGACAGTGTTGTTGGTGCACTCGAATTCTAGCCTACAAGACAAGAAATGACGCCTACCCCTTGGGTCAATTAGAATACACCCCACTCCCGATCCTTCTTGTGACTTGGATCCATCAAAATAGAGGTTCGAAATACATGAATGACAATCATTCCTTCCTTCACCATTGTTGATGTAATGTTGTCCACCCTTTCCTTCCACCCGACCTGGCATGGGGTTTTGACAAAAGAGAGAATCTTTTGTCGGCATCGGCGATTTCTCCTGGAAAGGAAGCTCGGAGTTTTGGGTAAGCGGAACATTGGATATGAGGGGAGGGAAGTTCCTGAAGTAGGAGTCACAAGAATAATTACCCAATATGGGAAAATCCATGGAGGTTGGTTCATTAGGGGCTTCCAGATTGGTGACTGTGTGCTTCAGATATCTCTCCCTATCAATTCGGATCATGTTCTTGTATCCTTTCAGTGGTAGCCAAAGGTGTGCCCATTCCGTACTAAAGTATCCATTCATATTTTCAGACCAATCTCTACTCAATAATAGCCCATATGCCTCAGGGATATCTACT
This sequence comes from Picea mariana, assembly GCA_032191745.1. NCBI lineage: Eukaryota > Viridiplantae > Streptophyta > Pinopsida > Pinales > Pinaceae > Picea > Picea mariana. The sequence continues at coordinate 10,995 of JASDQU010371106.1, forward strand.
ACAATGATATCAATCACCTGCACGAAACTAGGGTGTGTCGCTATCCTGATCATCACATCTTTGATTTCCCCCATAACCTTGTCCTGGGTTATGTCTAGTTGTATAAAATGCTTATCGCTTTTGAGAGGGACAACACCTAATTTATTACAAATGGCCAATGGAATGACATTAGAAGACACTCCAGAATCTACCAGACAATTGTGAAGATTCCTATTGAAGACTTTAAACGTTAAAAGGAAAGGAGGCATGAAAGGTCTCTCCTTCCTACCTTCTGAGCAGGTTTTTATCATTGATTTGCTTGCCAAATATGGAGGGGGTAGATTCTTCTCTTGACCGTTGCTGGTGGCCGGGTTTTCTACCGAACTTAGAGCCTGCAACAAAAGGTCTTTCTGCTGAGTGATTCTACATACGTCCATAACTGATATATTAGCTTTCAGCTTCTTCAAATATTCGACTACATTATAATCTAGCTTAGGATATTCCCGCGTATGGATGCTTAGAGGTTGTTTACTGGGAGCGACAGGCATTCTCTGGCGATCGAGAGTTAATTTACTTTGTGACACATGGGTGGCATCGATATCTTTTGGGCTAGGTTGACCCTTACTACGTGTTTGTATCATCAATATCTATGTGGGTGGTGCATGAGGTTTAAACAGATCGTCCGAAGACGTGATCACGTCGGGATCCCATATCAGCATGGTTGTGTCTTGTGGTGGGTCATCCTCTTCCTGGTTGACAATGTTAAAGGCCGAACTATTTGGTGGTTCGGTCAGAGAGACTTCGCCCAGAAAATGATTGGCCATTAAATTCATGGCGTTGACCCACTGAGGACATTCCCTTTCTGAGTGGTTCTCTTGGTGGTAAGTACAGAAAGAATTAGATGCGGCATTCCCTAAGTCAATGTTTAGGTTGGTTGGAGGAGGTTCAATTGCTTTGAAAGGCTGGTTTCTTTTAAATAAAGGCTTATAGGGTCTTTGGCCTTGGTTTCCCTCACCCACATTTCTTTTCATATCTATAATCTCATTTGATAGTTTCTTGACCATGCATTGCAGGTCTTCTATATCCCCATTACCCTTATCGAGAGTTGGTTCAGCTGGCTTCCCCGGCAGTCTAGTCAAGAGGAGTCCTCTCCTGGGAGGGGGTTGCCTTTCTTTTCTCACTAGATATGCATGGCCTTCTTTACACCCTTTCATCTGGAACTCTATCGTCTTGGCCTCTTCGAAATTCTCCACGAGGGTTTTCTTAGCGACTCTTTTGACGAACATGGAAATAGAGGCCGGAAGAGCGTTAGCATAGACCTCGATTTGCAACTCTTGAGCTGGTGTTGCCGCGGGCTGAAACTTGTTTAGGATAGTACGAATATTTGATTGAAATCTTTGACCCTTTCCTTTGGGGTCATGGTGGTTGTGAACAATTCATCCATAAGGGCTCACGTGGTAGTTTCTTCGAAAAATTTGTCTAGGAAGTCCTTTTGGAACTTAGTCCAACTGGTTATGGATCCTACTGGCAAGTTAAAATACCAAGTGGAAGTCAAGTTCTCAAACATGTAGGGGAAAAGTCTGCATACCACATCTTCATGTTGAACGTTCATAAGCCTGATTGTGAGTATGAACTTCTTGATATGATCTTCAGGCAATCCTGAGGTCTCAGTATCATACTTGGGGAGAAACTTTTTCGGGTGCCTAGGGAGATTGTGTATTCATCCAGGGAGGTCCACGGCATCCTTGGCCAACCAAGGTTGGTTGCCTTGAAGTGGAACTTCTCTCTCCTACTCATGACCATTGTTCTGTTCCATATCTTCGGAGTCGAAGTTAGGCTCTTCCTCTTCCAAAAGATCGTTAGGTTCGCAGATGTCATCGGCTGGCGACTCGGGTATGAGGTCAAGAGGTTCTTGGATTTCGGTGATCACAAAGTCTATTAAGTCTTCGATGGAGTGTACAAAAAATTCGTCGGGAGTGTTGACCACTGGTCTTCCTTGTTGTTTTCTTCGAGGGAGGATGGGGGTGAATGGAAATGCGTCGATTTGTCGGGTGTAAGCTCTGGTAATCCTTCTAAACTGATTCACTTCCTTGTGAGGGAGGGCGTAAGGTATTTCAGGTTGAAGATATCCTTCCTCGAAGTGGGGTGATTTATCTGCTCCAGGAGTACTCGGTAAAGGTGGGTTGTCTGTTGGATGACTAGCCATGCATGTGGGTCATTACGAATCTATAGGTTGTTTGGAATATCATATAACTTACATATTCAGCCATTCATTCTCAGGCCCTCCTTCTAGCACCAATTCTGTAGATGGGTCTTAAACTCCTTAACTCAACAGTAGGAACCAAACCCACCACCGAGGCCCAATTAGACTCTACAGCGTTTGTGATTGGAATGGTTCTCCAGATCTCGTGATCTGGCCAATTTAATCGATGGGCTTTATGTTTTCTTGTGGAGGCATCTCCTTCAGTTGAGATTTTCTCTTTCGGTATTTTCTCTTTAGCTAGGATAAATGTGAGAAAAAGTCAGTATAAACCAACTTGACCACACAGCGATAAGGAAGTCTAAAGACTGGGAAAGGCCATGCTCGGGATAACCCTCACTCCAGCATGCAGACAGTGATATCTTACCTCAGGCCTAGTAATAATACCTTAACCATGTGAGCACTCGATCACTAGCTGCGATTTTAACCTAATCTATCCAAGAAACAAAATGAAAGCAAATTTAACTACTGCAGAAGAGGCTGAGCTTGGGATAACCTGTTGCTCAAACATGCGAACGATAATCCTATACCACAGGCCTAGTAATAATACGTTAAACATGTGAGCATCCAATTACTGTTTGAGAATACTAATTATTAGAAGAAAACATGTATATGATAAGATCAATAGCAAGAAAAATAATTCATCTACCATAATCCCTCATCATATATCCACACAACGATTCATCATTTCCATCATTAGAAAAAAGAACAGAAAAGCAATTGCACCAAATAACTTGACAATATATTCGATAGCTCTTACTTGTTACATCTACTCATGAACTGCATAGGAAATAGTTCTTCTACAGGCTCAATTACACATGCATATGATGAAAACAAATTCGTCTCTAGTCCAGAAGGACTTATTCATTAATAGCAACTCCAAAATAATTCTTAACAACTAGAAAGAAAAGAGTTCTTACAACAAAACATTGACCCTTAGTCCATCAGTCGATGTTCCTATTTATAATATAAAGTCTTAACAGTAATTAACTGTAAAATACAATTTGAGCTAATCAATTATCACCACGTGGCATCATCATCTGACAGTCTTTCAACAGTCCACCCAAGTTGTTTCTTGAAAAGGGTGGATTCTTTCATAATCGGGCCATCTGATAAAGAGTTCTTCACAAGTATGGGCCCACGGGAATCTTTGTTGTTCCATTGCAGCCGCATATATCCCTCTGATGTCCGTTGCATGTGCTCGTTATTTTATCAAGGTGGAATTCAGCTATTGCAACATGGTTTTAGCTCTGATCGGGTGTTCTGTGAATTGTCGCACCTGTTCTGGCCTCGCATCGACTACCTTCACGCACTCTTCAGCCCATAGGGAGTCTTGTTCAGCATACATCTTGAGCACGTTTCTTTGTCGATAAACTCACTGGTTTTGCCAAAATCGGGGAGCTTGATATCTTTCATTACTTGGCATATTGTTCTTGGATCTCTCGATGTGGGTCCCAGGACATCTTAGTCCAGTATTCTGCGGATCTCTTTATGCGGTCGAGGCTATTTTTTCTTAACAACCGAATGCCAAGTTCTTCCTTTTCTCGACCCTATTGAACATCCTCAATGTATTCGATCCTTTACACCCCTTGTTGTGCTCTTTCATTCCATCGTTGCATCTCCTTGCATGCTGCGAGAGCCATGAGAGTGTCCTCCTAGAATTCAATTATATTTTCAGTCAACATGATTCTTTCTTTCTTGTGCTCATTGTAAACTCCTGAAAACTCACTCTTCAAATATGCTGCAGTCTATGTGACGCCTTTATAATACTCAACAATATGGCACAAGTGTTCCAGTTCCTTCAGAGTATCATCTAGTTCTCTTTCATCCCTCCTGGCCCTATCCTGGGCAGCATCAGAGAGGGATCTTCCCACGCCTATTAGTTAAGACATGCAAGCATCTGTTGTGTTGATCACGCTTTCCTCTGTGGTAACCAAAATAGAATGGTCCACAGTAATCTTCTTCTTCTTAGCAGTCGCTTGTACGATGGCCTTCCTCTTTTGATCATAGGAGATCGCATAGATGTCTGCTACTTTGTCTACTGGCTCTGGTATCTGTTGGTCGCCCCATGTGAGCGTGTTTCCCAAGCTCGCGGTGGTATATATTTGTTCAAGATCGGACTCTTGAACCTCCTTGCTTTGCTCCGAAGGCCCGGCCTCTTCCTAATGTTTATCAGGGACCTGAGTATCAAGTGGAATGGATGTGTTGGGAGCGAGCTCAATACTTGCTTGTATTCTAGCCGTGGCATCACTGATGTCCTTCTGCGGGGATCTTTCTTTTGACACGTCCAATTCTGACTTGTCCTTGGGACTACCTGCTCGGGTCTTCGATGCATCGTGCATTTCTTTGTCTAAGCCGCTTTCAGCTCCTTTTTCTTCTCGTGTGTCCTCTTAACTCTGAACATCGGGAACAAGAGGTGTTTTTTCCTCGGCTCCCTTCTCTTCTTCTACGTGCACAAAGGTTTTCTAATATGCCTCCGGACTCTCATCATCACTCTATATATCTACGAACTCAGGTAGAGTGTTAGACGCATTGGTTTCAACTGACACCTGGCGCGGCTTTGATTCAGTTGTCGCGCCTACCGGAGAATCAGCTGGCGGCAGTGTGGATTCAAGGTCATCTGACCCATTGATGTTACTGGGGTTTGTGAGATTAGGGCCGCCTACCCCTGCCAGGCTCTCTTCTGGGTTACTAATCTGAATTCTTGATAAGAGGGCCAGATCATTCGATGCCAAATCTATTATTTGATGAGCATGTTGGAGAAATAGTGTCCCTCTTTCCCTTGCACCTGGAGTTCTGAGAAAATTCCAGTTATGTATAGGGGATTCCTGGGGAGATTCCATTGTTTCGGTCGATTTGAATGTTACCCTTTCTTCCCTAGTCCTGAGAATTTCTTCTGCTCTTTGCGTTCTTTCATCCAAGGACGCCACTTGCTCTTCCCAACTCATGGCCTTGAACTTGGTTATTTTGGGGTCGGCCATTATTTCCACTACCTCATCCCAATCTTGAGCATTTTCAGTGAATATTTCATCCAAAAACTAGTCGTGGGCATAAGGCCAACAAGACGATACTTGTGATCCATGTTTTGAGACCAAAACCTTGGGATCATGCTTGCAAAAACGTCGTGTCTGGAACAAAAATTCCAATTGACTTAATCCCTCTTGCTTGGCCTACACAGTGTCTTTAACCTGGTAGAAGCCCATATGAAACCCATACGGTATGAATGCCCTCTTCTTATCCTTCACCAAAGTGGCGTTGTACCCCTGCAATATAGTTTGGTACGATATTTCCTCTAGTACCAATCGGTCATGGACATATATAGGTAGCAAATGTGGTGCTCTTGTGGAGCTGAAAACCCTAATGTAGGTTTCGCGCGCGTCCAAGTACCAATGACCGACTTTCGATATAACTTTTTTGGCCGCATCAGACAGCCTTGGGCACTCCTTCTTGAATAGTAAGAAACGAATAGGTGCGATAAATTGGTCGCAAATGAGAGAGTAGGATCTTTTATACCTGTTCTCCCACAAGATGCTAAAATAGACATGGACCGGGAGCTCGGAAGTGTGCCAGCTCAGTTTCATTCCTGCGAAGACATTTCTTTCACAGATAACATCCAATAGATAAGACAACATGTTGAAGGCAGGAGTTTCTCCTTCCTTCGGCTGCTGATCCTATAGAAGGCAGGAGTTTTTCCTTTCTTTGATTTTGTTGAAAGCGTTTTTTAGTTTGTCATCCCACTTAAATTCAGCATCTTTGCGAATCATATTTTGTAAGGGTTTGATAATTTCGGCGAAGTTGGGAGTGAACTTCCTCACGAAATTGATTTGCCCGAAGAAAGACAGCATGGATTTCTTGTTATGAGGTAACATAAGTTGTGCTATGGCCTTAATCCTTTCGGGGTCTATGTGAATCCCTGCTTGAGATATAATATGAACTAAGATTTTCCCTTCTTCAACCTCGAAGATAGTTTTCTTGGGATTTAACGATATATCGTATTTCCTGCATCTTTCAAAAATATGAGTTAAGTGTTGGATGTGCTCCCTCCCATCCTTCGAATACATCGTCATGTCATCTAAATATACTACTACACACTTGTTTATAAGCCCTCGGAATGCCACGTCTATGGCCCTCTAGAAGGTTGCTCCTGCGTTAATTAAGCCGAAAGGAATGTGTTTATAAGCGAAGGTTCCCCATTTGGTTCGGAATGTGGTTTTCAATCGGTCTTCCTCCGAAACCAACACTTGATTGCATCCTTAGAAACCATCGAGAAAAGAAAAAATCTTTGAGCCCGACACGATCTGCAAGAGTTGTTCCATCGTAGGGACAGGATAATTGTCCTTCTCCGAAGCTTTATTGAGGTTCTGAAAGTCTGTGCACAATCAGATTTCTCCCGATGTTTTTCTCACCGGAACGAGATTTTCTACCCAGGCAGAGTGCCTAACCTGGAAAATTATCTTTGCATCCAGGAGTTTCCTTAATTCCTAGTACATGAGAGGTTTTAATAAAGGGTGATATTTCTTGAGCTTCTTTTGGAAAGGCTTGACTTCGGGTTTCAAAGGGATGGTGTGCTGAATAATACGAGTATCATATGTTTTAAACTCCTTATAGGACCATGCGAAAACGTCCTGGTATTGTCTAAACAACTTGAGGTAGGCCTTTCTTTCTTCCTTAGACATGGTTTTTTCGAGGTTTACATTCCTTAGGTTCTCTGGGGCCCCAATATTTACAATTTCATGGAGGGGACAAGAGCTGCCAGTCTTTGCGCTTTTAGGACCTTTGAATCATTCCTTTAGATCAAATAGATCTTCTATATTAGCTACCCCTTTCGGGATCATATGGGCCCTTGATCTATCTGTATGTAGGTCTTCCATAGGACCCCTTTAAATTGAGTTCTCTTGGAACTCTTCATCATCAATAGCGAGATATTTGAAATTTTCTTGATTGGTCAAAAAACTTATGATCTATTCATCTCCTTCAAAGACTTTCCAATTAGAAGTGTTATTAGGTACCGATGGCTTGTAGAGCAGTTCTACAGTGAATCGGGAGGATTCATAATCTTCTAAAGGCGATAGCCTAGAAGCGGTTGTGGCTAGGGAATCAGCAAGGGTATTATTTTCCCTAGGGATTGCGGTAATGTTGAAAACTCCAAAGCATTCTATTAACCTATGCACCTTTTGTTGGTAATTCTTAAGGTGGGGCAAATTGTAATGTATCGTGTTTCTTACTTGTCTAATTATGATTTCTGAGTCTCTGAAAACCTTTAATTCTTTGACATTAAGATCTATGGAGTTCTTTAGCCCTTACACCATGGCTTCATACTCGGCAGTGTTGTTGCTGCACTCGAATTCTAGCCTACAAGACAAGAAATGACGCCTACCCCTTCGGTCGATTAGAATGCACACCACTCATGATTCTTCTTGTGACTTGGATCCATCAAAATAGAGGGTCCAAATACTTGAATGACAATCATTCCTTCCTTCACCATTGTTGATGTTATGTTGTCCACCCTTTCCTTCCACCCGACCTGGCACGGGGTTTTGGCAAAAGAGAGAATCTTCTGTCGGCATCGGCAATTTCTCCTGGAAAGGAAGCTCAGAGTTTTGGGTAAGCGGAACATTGGATATGAGGGGAGGGAAGTTCCCAATGTAGGAGTCACAAGAATAATTACCCAATATGGGAAAATCCATGGAGGTTGGTTCATTAGGGGCTTCCAGATTGGTGATCGTATGCTTCAAATATCTCTTCCTATCAATTTGGATCATGTTATTTTATCCTTTCAGTGGTAGCCAAAGGTGTGCCCAGTTCGTTCTAAAGTATCCATTCATCTTTTCAAACCAATCTCGACTCAATAATAGCCCATATGCCTCAGGATGAATTGGCGCATTGGTTTCGATTGGCACCTGGCCCGGCTTTGATTGAGTCATCACGCCTGCCGGTGAATTTGTTGGCGACAGTGTGGATTCAGGTTCATCTAATCCTTTGATGTTACCGAGGTCTGTGAGCTCGAGGCCGCCTACCCCCTGTCGGGCTCTCTTCTAGGTTACTAGTCGGAACGCTTGATAAGAGGGTCAGATCATTTGATGCCAGATCCATTATTTGTTGAGCATGTTGGAGCAATAGTGTCCCTCTTTCCCTTGCACCTGGATTTCCGAGAAAATTCCAGTTCTGTACAGGGGCTTCCTGGGGATCTTCCATTGTTTTGGTCGATTCAAATGCTACCCTTTCTTCCCTAGTCCTAAGAATTTCTTCCGCTCTTTGCGCTCTTTCATCCAAGGACGTCGCTTTCTCTTCCCAACTCATGGCCTTGAACTTGGTTATTTTGGGGTCGGCCATTCTTGCCACTACCTCATCCCAATCTTGATCATTTTCAGGGAATATTACATCCTCAAACTGGTCGTGGGCATAAGGCCAACAAGACGATACTTGTGATGCATGTTTCGAGACCAGACCCTTGGGATCGTTCTTGCGAAAACATCTTGTCTGGAACTAAAATTCCAATTGACTTAATCCCTCTTGCTTGGCCTGCGTAGTGTCTTTAACCTGGTAGAAGCCGATATGAAACCCATAGGGTATGAATGCCTGCTTCTTATCCTTAACCAAAGTGGCATTGTACCCCTGCAATATAGTTTGGTAACATATTTCCCCTAGTACCAGTCGTTCAGGGACATATATAGGTAGCAAATGTGGTGCTCATGTGGCGCCAAAAACCCTAATGTAGGTTTCGTGCTTGTCCAGGTACCAGTGACCGACTTTTGATTTAACGTTTTTGGCCACATGAGACAGCCTTGGGCACTCCTTGAATAGTAAGAAATGAATAGGTGCAATAAATTGGTCGCAAATGAGAGAGTAGGATCTTTTATACCTGTTCTCCCACAAGATGCTAAAATAGACATGGACCGGGAGCTCGGAAGTGTGCCAGCTCAGGTTCATTCCTGCGAAGACATTTCTTGCACAAATGACGTCCAATAGATAAGATGCCATGTAGAAGGTAGGATTTTCTCCTTCCTTTGGCTATTGAGCCTATAGAATGCAGGTGCTAAGCTGTTTGGAGATGATCGTGCCCCAGTTGAAGCTTGTTCCAGAGATGGCGACAGTATAAGCCAAAGGCATCCATGCCTCTAAAAACCTAGAGCAATCTTTTTCTCCATGCAACCAACAAAGGAGAGCCATTAGATAGATATAAGGTTGTCTGAGGTTGGTCGTCGGGTACCAGCCAGAGTTTCGGTTGGTGAATTTTTTTTCTTCTCTCCACCAAGACGCCATGATTTTGCTGGTGTCATGCTTCTGATAAAACTTCAGAACAAAATCCTTGTTCAAACGTTCATCTAGCTCCCTGAAGTTGTAATACTTTTGGACTTCTACTGGGAGGAAAACCCCGGCAATTTGACCATTATCATCATTAGTTACACACTTTTGTGCATCACTGTGATCAATGAGCCATTTCAAAAGTTCAATGCAAGGGAATACTGGAGTCCTGGTCGCCACCATGTGAAGGTAATCCTTGTGGATGTTGACAATGACCTCATCATCCATCTTCCTCATGTCAAGATCGCTATGCGGGGCATACTCGGGGAATTATTCATGCTTTATTTCCTTGAACAGGTCTTCCCATCATGGGGATGTTTTCTTGGTTCACCTTTGTGTCCCCAAAGGCCAGGGGCTGAGCGAAGGCTTCTTTGGTGATCGTCTTGATGATCGGCGCTGGCTTGGAAGTGAATTCCAATTTCCTTGCAACAGCTGGGGAGGAGCCTTCTCCTGCTTCTGATTATTGCAGTTTTGGGACTCTAGGAGATTTCCTGGTGGTAGGTTTCTTCGGAGCATCGTTCCTGCAACCGAAAATGATCAATTAGGGCCAGCACATAGAATAATATTAGATCTTAATTTTTATGTGAAATGAAATCAAAACCAAACTGGTACATACCTGTATGCTTGCTAAACTTTGTTGCTTAATAGAATCCTTCTCTAGGCCGTTTGTCTCTCTCCTCTGGATGTTTCAGACCTCTTTGCATGCAAACTGCTCTGGCTCATAATAATTCAGGTTAATATAACGACAGAGAACTTACCAGTCGCATCAAACTATTAATACAAGTAATGGGATGAAATTTAAACTACTTACCGCCAATTCTCTGTAATCAATTTTACGTAGGTTGACGGCGGAGACGCGGAGGGAGATGCATTGTATCTACAGGTTAAAATGGTCATTGGGATTTGTGCACAAATTAGAGACTAATGCGCGATCTTGTAATTAATCAATCAATTAAATGCATCGTATCTAGCATATCTTAGAGATAAAACGTCCCATTGTGTCATTTTCTGAAAGGGAAAGTCGAGGATCAGCACAGAGCTACGGGATTCTTCATTGATACTCCTTACAAAATAAAAACCACCGACGCCGATTGCTTTTGTCGGATGGTTCTGACGTGACACATGGCGGATAAAGACAGGTGACTGGACCCACAAGTGCCAATAGAGGTGGTAACCTTCTTTCAGTTGCGCGCTTCCTATCTCAGCCTAGGAATCATTGATGCCTATTAGATATTAGGGGTTAGTAACCGGGAATGAACTTATCGCATCCTTTCCCTTGGGATAGCTTCTTGGAAATTCATCGGTGCCGAAATGTTTTTACAGGATTGGTCGTCGGCGATTCCTCCCTTTCCCCACAAACGACTATTTCCTTTCACGTTTCGCCGATGCTGAATGAAGTCGGTCATCGGCAACTTTCTTGTGCAATGCTTATCACGAAAGAACAACTCCCGGTTTACCGATGCTGAAGAAAACTGGTGATCTGCGTCCTTAGTTTTCTAGGACGATTTTCTTTCACCTCAGATTCTTCCGAGTGCTGAAATTTGAACACGTCAGCTGAAACGACTTAGTGGTTGATTCTTTAGTCAAATGTTACTCCCTTTAAGTTGTGTTGGTTTTGACATGTTCAGGGAAACTTTTAAAGAATCAAGGAGAAATTGTAGAAAACAAAGATAAGCGAAAACAACATTGTTCTGAATTAAACAATAAGTGGTACCCAAAAAGTAGAGTTTGGAAGAGACTTTTTTAGGGTGTGTTGAGAGCTCAACACCTGCTTCCCATGTGACCAGATGCTGAGACCATGAGCTTGATTCTGGGGCATTTTGTGTTTCGGGAGTCTTGGCGTGCTCCACTTCTGAAACCCTGACTCGCAAAACCATGAAATTACTTGATCTGGCGCCACACATCCCTTAGGTTTGGATGGCTAAGATTGATCCATCTGCTTTTTGGGTCTCGGGACTTTGGGAAAACAAATGATTAGTGCTAGTAGCCAAGGGGATGAGCTCAAACAAAAAGGTGAATAGGAAGAAATTTTGCAGACTACAAGGGAGGGAAAACACAAGGACATGGCAAACAAAATAGAGAAAAATGGGGCAAGGACACAGACTTGGGTAAGTTGACACAAGCCTACGGGCCTTGACAACTTTATGTGATAACATTTGGCTCCACAGGGGATGGCATGCTCCCTGTGAGGTGCCAAGAACAAGTAGTTCCAGTGCCTTAGTTGTTGGGCTATGGATTCTATCAGTCAAAGAAAGATAAAAATAAAACAAAAACAAAACAAGGACGGTATTTACAATGGTGGGATGTTGTTTGTGGCTTTTAAACTGAAAAAGTTTTCAGGAAGTGGCCATTTATAGGGCCACCAAAAACTTCATCACCCTCCAGATTCTATAACTTGTAAGTATTGTTCTGAAATGCTTCAGAAATATTGAAGGGGCCGATCCATAAGGCCTCGAATTTGGTATGCTTTCCTTTTTCCTGCTTCAGTGTGTCCCATTTTAAGATTAGATCTCCCAGCTGGAAATCTCCTTTTCACACCTTCCTGTCAAAACCCTGTTTGACTCTATGTTGATGCTCATGTGATCTGTCCAGGAGCTACTCTCTTGCCTGCTACACTTTGACCAATTGTTGGATTCTTCTCCTCATATCATTGGGCTCACCCTGGTGATCTTGAAAGAATTTCTCCACAGGCAAGGCCAGCTGAGAGGGAAAAACTGCTTCGGCTCCATATACCAGCTAGAATGGAGAGACGTCAAGAGATATTTTTGTTGTCACTCTATTAGCCCACAGAGAAAACTTGAGCTTTGAATCCCATGCTTTTTGGTTATCCTCTAACAATCTCTTAATGATTTTGATCAGGATCTTGTTAGAGGACTCTGCCAGTCCATTTCCCTTGGGGTAGTATGGGGTAGAGTGAATCAATTTAATTTTGAACTACTCACAGAAGTGGATCAATGGTTCAGATTTGAAAGAAGTGGAATTATCTGTGACAATTCTACTTGGGCAGCCAACTCTTGCTATGATATTCTCTAGGAAACTGATGATTACCTTGTGGGAAGTGCTCCTTGTGGGGGATAGCTTCTATCCACTTGGTAAAATAATCTGTGGCAGTCAGGATCCATCTATGTTGACCGCTGGATGTAGAATGAATATCCACAATGAAGTCTAGGCCCCATTGCTGGAAGGGCCCTAAAGCAACCACATGTTTCAATGGAAGGGGCTTTAGCTACTGCTTTCTTGAGAATTTCTGACATTTAGCACAGGTTCTTACTTTTGCGCAAACATCATTGAACAGAGTAGGCCAAAAATAACAAACCCCAAGAATTTTATGGGCCATCACTCTCCAAAAGTGGTGTCCCCCACACCAACTGTCATGAAAGTCCAACATAATCCTTTGTGCTTCGTGTGGGTCCAAACATCTTAGAAGTACCCCCAGGGGGTCTTTCCAATATAATTTTTTATCAACAAGGTAGTATTTAATTTCTTTGAGATTTAAATTTCTTGTCTTGTTCCTTTGCATGCCATCGGGGTGCCACAATTCTTGTATAAAATATATGGCATCCTTGTACCAAGGACATCTTGCTAATGGGGGGTCTGCCTGAGCATTTTTATCATACATTTCAGCCTGCTGATTTTCTGAGCATTCATTGATGAGGCTTACCCCCAAATCTTTGCAGTTAGATTCAACCAACAGTTTAGCTAAACCTTAACCTTTAATCAATTTGGTGGGCTTTATTTCCAAGTCAAATTCAAGGATTTTGGCAATCCATCGGCTCCTCCTTCCATCTATGTCTGGTTGAGAGAGAATTTCCTTCACGACAGCTAAAGGGACATATGCAGTGATTTTTTACTGTAGGACGTAGACTCTGAAATATTTGAGAGATTTAACCAAAGAATAGGCCTTCTTCTCCATCATGTCATATTTCACCTTAGCATCTCTCAATGCCAGACTGAAAAAGGAGATGGGTTGATCCAACCCTTCAACATTCTTCTGTAACAGAATAGTAGCCACGGTGTCAAATGAAGCAAATGAGAAAATAAGGAAATCCTTTGAGTAATCAGAACTGATAAGCACGGGTGCCTCAGTCAAGTCCTTTTTTATCTGATCAAAGGAATCTCGAGACTCAATAGTCCATTTAACTTCATTTCCCTTCCTCAACATGGTTGTTATAAGCTTTACCATCTCAGCAATATTGGAAACAAACCTCCTTAGAAAATTAATTTTTCCCAGGAAAGACTGGACTTCTTTCCTAGATCTCGGGAGTGGCAAGGTTTGGATCACTTCAACTCTGCTAGGATCAATCCTGACTCCTTTAGTTGATACTATGTGGCCCAGCAACTTTCCCTCCTTCATGGCTAACAAATACTTCTTGGGATTTAAGGAGAGACCAAACTTTCTTCATTTCAAGAACACCCTTTTCAAATGATCACAGTGTTCTCTATCAGACCTGGAGAAAATTGTAATGTCATCCAGATAGATGACCACGAACTTGTCCCTTTCTCCAATGAAATCTATATCCATGGCTTGCTAAAAGGTTGCCCCTGCATTCATCAATCCAAAGGGCATTTTTCCATACATGAATGTACCCCAAGGAGTGGTGAAGGTCATTTTTTCTCTGTCCTCGGGCAGGACCGAGATCTGATTGTAGCGCAAAAATCCATCAATCATGGATATCCTTGATCTGCCAGTTACCCTTTGTAATATGTGTTCCATTTTCGGAAAGGGGTAGTTGTCCTTCTTTGAGCTTCTGTTCAGGTTCCTGAAATCGACACAAAGTCTTATTTCCCCACTCTTCTTTCTCACTGGGACCAAATTGGCCACCCACTCTGAATACCTCAAAGGCACGATAATTTGGGCATCTAGTAGTTTCTTTACCTCTTTTTCCATAATAGGCAGCAGCATGGGGTTAATCTGTCTTAATTTCTGCCTAAACAGTTTGGACTCTTCTTTCAGTGGGATCTTGTGCTCAATGACACCTATGTCATATGTTATGAGATCTTCATATGCCTAGGTGAAAACATCAGTGAATTCCTTTAATATCTCAGCATACTCAGCCCTATGTTCCCGTGACAGGCTTCTTGACATCTTGACATACTTAGGATCTTCATCTGTGCCAATGTTACATTCAGCTATGTCAGCATCATCAATCAGCCTCTTAACTTTCACTGCCACATCATTACAATCAAATATTATTTCCAAAGGGAATAGTCCCTTCGGAATGTGATTGCTTGGTAACTGCACAATGTGATGATTATAAATTTTCTTTAACAATACATCAGCATGTGATTTACTCTTAGAATCGGATCCTGGTCTATGTGTAGAGCAGAAAAATCATCAACAGCTTCCAGGAATATTTTGATCTCAAGATCATCCTCAAATGCCTTCCAATGTTTGACATTGTCTAGTATAGAGGGTCTGTATTTTATTTCTATATCATAACTGAGCTTGGGTGGTAGGGGAACTCTGAAATTGTTCATCGAAACAACCAAAGAATCGGCCACTATATTCTCCCCTCTAGGAATGAATGAAATGTTGAAAGCCAGGAAGAAACTTTCTATTATGTCCCATACTTCATTCCTATAAGATCCGAGTCTAAGATTCTTAGCTTGGTAAATATTTCTGACTTGATTTACAACCAACTTGGTATCCCCAAACACAGATATCTCCTTAATCCCCATGTCTTTTTCAACCCTCAAACCCAATACAAGAGCTTCATACTTTGCCACATTATTGGTAGCTTCAAACTCTAACTTGTAGGATAGAGGTATGATCTCTTGAGCTAGTGAAACAAAGACCATTCTAGCACCAGCACCCTCCTTGGAAAAGGCTCCATCAAAGAACATTTTCCAAACAGAGGTGATGGAGGAGGAATCTTCATGAGAGGCAGTGGACTGCTTTCTAAGCTTTAGCGGAGGCTCAGGAGCACCGGTGAGCTGCAGTAAACTGGACCCCAAATCAGTGTCAAGGGAAAATATAGGATGGTTGGTGGGGTTTGTTTCATCACTAATGATATAGGACAACTGAGCTTGTTTGTACATTCTTCTATGCTCCCCCCAAACACAGGAATAGTGGCGTATGTGAGGTCCATTTGCAAGGTTACCCCGAGTCGTTTTATCCAAGATCTTGACAACATCATGCCAAACTTGGGGGGAACATCAACCACTACAATGTCCATGACCACACTCTTCATGGGAAATTGAAACAAAGTCATGACCAGGTCTTTGATAACTCCCAGGCATTGCACCTTCCTAGAGTTGAAAGAATACAAGTCATGGTAATCTTTTGCGATTTGCAGTCCCAGTTCCTCCAAGACAGTTTTGGGCATGAGATTATGGGAAGCCCTTGAATCCATCAGACAATTGTGCAGCACCTTGTCATGTATGTTCAATGAGGTATAGAAGGGAGGGGATGAATCATCTATGTCTTCTACCATCGGACCTAAGATGACTGTTGGTTTTTCATCTTGCAAATTAATTGAGTTTGTGGGATGGTATGGGGGCTCAAACTGCAATAGCTTGGAGAGGATTCTTTTGAAATATTCATTTTTGACCAGTTCAGAAAGGGGGAAAGGGATCCTAATTTTCTGGATTTCATGCTCAAAATTAAAAGGAAATGTGGGCCTTGGAATTTCTTTTACTTTCAAAATAGGAGTTTTGACCACTGGAGAGGAGGTTTGAACTTTCTTACCTTTTCCATTGTCTGTTACATCTTTAGCAGGCTTCTCTGCTCTGGTAGGCTGCTCAGGAACATCAGGCGTCCCAAATTTATTCTTGGATCTGAGGTTATATTTGTTTTGGTTGTTGTTAGCCTTGTCTCCCTTACTCATCTAATTCAGTTGGTTGTCCATGAGAGACAATTCATATGTTGATTGAGTCAAATGAGGAACAGAGGATGTATCTCCGAGTTAGTGGATTTCAGAGTCGAGGTCTTCTTCCTCTCCTTCATCATCAGCAACAAGATTATGTTGGAGAGGGATATGGATTTTCTTATCGTCTCTATCTGTGTTCCTCGACTCCCTTTTCATAATCTGAGGAGCATTGTTAGGCCTTCTGAAGTTACCTCTGTTATCAACATTTTGGGAATTTTTGTACGTCTGCTTTCCCTCCAATTTCAACCTCTCTGCCTCAGCAGAAAGTGACTTAACCAACTTGTTCAATTCATCTACTTGAGGATGAGTAGCAGATGAACCAGAGGTTGAGGCTTCAGCTCTCACCTTTCCTCTGTCTCTGTCAGCCTTATCCTTGAGTTTGTTGACTGTCGAAATATTGGATTCTACCTCCAATGTTGCGTCTTGCATATGAGCCAAGGAAGCATCTCTTCCTTCCCTCAATAGGAGGCAGAAATCAGGATCAAAGACACTAGCATAAGTGATCCTAGTAGAGGCTTCTGTCAGTTTAATCTCAGCAGGGATTTTATAATACATTTTATTAAACCTCTTTGAGAAATCGGAAACAGATTCCCCTTCCTTTTTCTTTAATTCTCCAAAATCTGTAATGTAGTACAAGAAATATTTCTTATATCCCTAATGCCTTAAGAATGCATCGTCTAAGGCTTATATCCCATCAATGGATCCGAGAGCCAAGGCTCTGAACCATTTTTGAGCCTCTCCATCAAGACTGTGGACAAAATTCCTCATCCACACATCTTCATCTACAATGACATAGTTATCAGCATAACTATAGAAGGTTGTGAGGTGTTCTTCTGCGGTTGTATTTCCCTCGCCTGTGAACATGGGTAGTTGTTTAAGGTAACCACCGGCTGGTAAAGCATTTAGAGGCTGAAGTAAAATGAGAGGGGCATATCTGGCAGCTATTATAGTGTCCATTCTGTTCCTGGGTGTATTATCTTCTGCCATTGGAGTGTGAACGGGAGGAGAACCAGGAGGGGATGGAGTTTTTGGATAGGAGATATTGGGATTGTAGCGCTGGGATAAAAGGGAAACAATTGAGTGTGTGGGACAAAATCTACAGGGTTGGGAGGAACAAAGGTTTCTCCTGCAGCAACTCTAACATGAGGAGGGATAATAAAACCTAGAGTGGGAAAATATCCTAAGGTCCTGGGTCTGGGCCAGGGCACAACCTCAGGGGAGATGGGAGTGTCAAAAAAATTTCCTTCCAAATCGAGCCCAGGAGAGGATAAATCAGCAGGAAAACTCTCAAAATTTAGGGCTCTAGAAACTCCAACATGGGATAAAATAGGAGTATGAGAAATAGTTAATGGAGTTTCAGAGGAAGGATGTTGAAAATTATCAGAATCACCTAGTGCAGCAGCAGAAGTACTTTCTTGAGGGGTCTTTCCTCTTTTGATAATTTTCTGTGGATCGGCTTCAGGCGTAGCTATTGGTAGTTGTGGATGAGACCGCGTGTGTCTGCCTTTCGAAGCCAGCTAAAACAATGGGGTCGATCCGGTGGATTCATCACAATGGAGTTGTCAGGTGCACAGTTGCAATCTCAATGGTTCTTATATCTGATGCACCTTCAGAATCAGAAGATCGTTGTCGTTCAATCCCGAGGAAAATCTTCCATTTCGTCCCCAATAGCGGCGCCAAAAATGTTAGCACCAGAAGTCACCTCTAGATTGCAAAAAAGGTAATATTGATACCCATCAGAGTTTTATGTCACAAGTTGGTTATAAGAGGGTCAAATGGGCGCAATCTCAAGAAAATATCATTTTAACTCAGAAAACGAGACTGATATGCACATGAAGGTGAGGTCTTGGTTTAACTTTGGTCAGTAAATTGTAGTAAGGGTGAGTAGGAGGAAGACTTCAGTAAGAAAATGTAGAGTTATGTTGAGGACATCAGGTCATCCAACAACCCAAAGAGGAAAAACTTAAACACAAGATCTTCTGTAATTTAAATCTCAAAGAAACTAAAAGGAATTATGATAGCACTATAATCAAACATTCACCATGATACAGTCATAATAATTCATGTGAATCAATCAATCATGAACTCTTTTAGTATTAGAGGCAAACAATATGTAGTAAGGAAAACTGATTGTTATTAAGCAAGAAGTCTCAAATACAGATACATAACCAAAAGCCAGAGGCTTTACTAAAAATTTACCATACAGGAGGTTTGCTCTACCATGCTCTACCATCGACCCCTACCAAATATAAAAACTGAGTATATATATATATATACTCAAAGCAGCTCGCCCCCTATAGAAACGTGCTCTAGTCATTGTATTCAAGGCTTCGTATCTTATTTTTCTCCTATCAGACTACACATACATTCTTCTACCAGATGCAATCTCAGATTGGTATGGGCCTTGCAGAAAACTTCATTGACAAAGAGACCTTGGGCTGACAGCTTGCCTCCACGGTTGGGGCTCCCATGCTCTCCATTTACGGGGTGAATTGAGGTTTCAACTACCTTCCCTTGCTTCCATTAACTAATTACATTGGGATCGGAGTGGAGCCTAGCACCCAGGAATGTCTAGGTAAGCACGCAACTTCTTTGAGTCAATTCTGTTGGCTCAAGGCCACGCAATTCGACTCGAGCGCTTCGATTCTTCATGTAGCTCCCTTTCATCGCCCTACGTGACCGCGGGCTATGACCTCGTGCTTAAACAAATGGAATTCCAGGAATTTGCCTCTCGGGAGTCTTTACTCCTCTTTTCTCTCAACATATCGATACCTGAAATCATGAAACATCTTTTGAGATCAGTGGCTAGGCTTGCTTTAAAATGAACAGCCACGATCCTTTCCCTGACAAAACAAAACGCCAGCTAAGCGATGAGTGCTAGCCCCTCTTTCCAGACTTGCTTCCCATGTGACTAGACGATGAGACCATGATCTTGATTCTGGGGCGTTTCATGATTTCGCGTTTCGGGAGTCTTGTCGTGCTCCACTTCCGAAACCCCGACTCGCGAAACTGCAAAATTACTTGATCTAGAGCCACGCGTCCCTTAGGTTTGGATGGATGAGATTGATCCATTGGCTTTTCGATTCACGAGACTTTGGAAACAAAAATGATTAGTGCCAGCGGCCAAGGGGATGAGCTCAAACAGAAAGGCAAATAGGAAGCAATTTTGCGAACTACAAGGGAGGGAAAACACAAGGATATGGCCAAAAAAATAGAGAGAAACGAGGCAAGGACACAGACTCAAGTAAGTTGACACATGCCTACGGGCCTTGACAACTTTATGTGATAACACCCAGTGTGGGTTACGTCCACCAGAGAAATTTCCAAGTCCGTCCTTTATTATTATCTGGCAAACAGCACAGTCGTTGTAACTTCCTCTTATTTATCTCATAGTCTCCTCACTCAAAATACAATATTGGCAATGACACATAGCCACAATACATTTCCCTCATAAAAAGATGGTTTACTTCTAGGGAAAAAAACCCTAACATAACTTATGTCGTCAGATCTGTAACCTTATAATGAACAGTCTAGATTTACCATGAAATTACAATATACATTTACAAGACAATTTTTCCTTTGAGGAACGTTGTCCCCCGAACCTCCGTAAGGGGGGGTAACCCCCCCTACACTCCCCTGTTTGGAGGACTATATATTCTTCTAGGGCATAAAGTATTCATGGGATATAAACACAGCTAAAAACAAAGACCTCTGAATCAGGAAGATAATCAGGCTCCACGACCAACACCATTGAAGCTAAGTGATTAAATCATGGAGAATAAGCTTAGCAAACACAAAAACAAAAATCATACTTGATGGATGTATAGGGTAAAGGAGGGAAAGGGCAGGGGTGGAGACCTAGGTTACAAAATTAGCTCCAACCAGGGATAACACTTCCCTGTGAGGTGCTAAGAACAGTAGATCAGGTGCCTTACATCTCAAAACCTCACCCCCACTTACTGTAACTTACCTTTGTTTTTGTCTTTCAGTCATGTATATCTACTTCTACTGACCTGTGCACTATATTCATCCTCTGATTCATTTTCATCTACATTGATAACCAAATCCTTTAAAATAGGGTTCAACTTGATCTTTGCATTTGACCTCAACTTATTAATGAGTTTGGTGCAATGTTTTCTCGTTATGGCTTGTACAACATGTTTTTCTCCCTCCTTCTCTGATGACTTTGCCATATTCTTCAAACCTCTTGGTTTGCTAGAACCAATCGAGTCTTTCATTATTGCAAGCATGGTCCACGTGAATTTTCCTTTGATGATTTGGCTTGACGTCAAGTTTTGTATATCTTTATGTACACTGCTGAAAACATGAAAAGACAACAACGTACACAAAAAAAATTATAATGGTAGTTCATACTTACTACCACACACTGTGTGCATCATACCAACAACTTAAATATTAGAGACCCCTGTTGAAACTGAATCCACCTAATCAGATATGGGATCATCAAGAACATTAGGAGACTCCAGCTAATCTAGAAGACTAAGTCGTTTTTGTTTGAAATATACTATATGAACAAGACTGGGCATCTCATGTCCTCGTTGAAACAACTCATGAAATTCAAGTGATTCACAACCATTGAGGGCAACAAAAAACTCTTAATATTCCTCATCTTGTTGTCTGAAATGAAAGATTATGTCTTCTACGTGGCTGGTTTTTTCTTGTTCTTGCTCTAGAATGTCATTTCCAGACTTATAGATTTCTTGTTTCTCAATGATTTATGGGGAATGCAGATCCACATCTACTGTAAAATAAGATTTGAAATGTTGATTTGGAAATGGAGTTTTTTCAACTTCAAATATATCATAAACATGTGATAAATCTTCATGAAAAATTTGAGCAAAAAATTGATCACAGTCATGACTATCGTTAGCTGCATCATGAACACAAAGCTGAAAAACCTTATGTTGGAAATCCAAACTCAATAAGGATTTAACATCAACATTTATTGCCTTCTCATCATCATTTTTAGTTTTAAAAGAATGTTGAAAGTCATCATGTTGTATAACAGAATTGGAAGAAGATACAACTGATAATGAATCTTCTTCCTCTTCCTCGGCATTATTGTCCCCTTCATTTATACTGCTACAAGAACTAATAATTGACTATTGAATATAAGATCCAAATTCTTCACAACAGTTTTCAAAAAGTAAATTAGCTGGAAAAAACCTTTTACAATGATCACTAAATGCTACATGAAACTGTTCCAGGGAAGATATGCTAGCAGGAGGCAAGGATCGGTACCATTCACGAGCATATCCCTCTAATGAGTAAATGCACATCTTCATTAATACATCCTTGTGATGTATACCCAATTGATGCATGACCCCATGGAATTCAAGAAAATGATCTGTGGGGTTATCATATTTATCTTCTCTAAATCTTGGCAAGTAATCACCCCACTCATCTATAGTAGGAACAATATTTGTAAAACCAAGAACAACAGATAAATTAAAAGGAGCAAACCTCCAAGCCAAGATGGCTTCCATATGAAAATGTGACTTCTTAAAACGGTGGAGTCGCCACTAGATTCTTTAACCATGGAGTCGTTGGGTGAATGATCTATATTCTAAATGTGTTTGGTCTTTGTTCACCATAAAAGATCAGATCTGATTGTTTTCATTCTCCCAGGGAAATATATTTCATTACTTTGTTCCCTGGAAACGGCACCAGAATATGTTGGTCCTAAATTATGCACCTGACTGCGGAAGGGCAGATCTAGGAAACCTGAAGTTTTGGAATTTTTGGTTTTTTTATTTTGTTGGTCAGTTAGAGGGTTGGTTTTACCAAGACAAGATCATGGTGGGGTTGGTAAAATGATATGGATGAGGGTTCTCCTTGTCTGGTGGCACACAAATGACAGAGAAGTGAAATAATAGAGATAAAAACAACGGGAAACAACAAACCACTCAATGAATAATCTGTTGCAAGAAGTTTAATAGTCAAAATATCATTTCAAGACATTAAATGTGTATCAAAAACACAATTACTCCCACAGGTTGCAATAAAACCAAATCTTCACCGCAGCATTTTCTATTTCACATGTTGCATATTAGTAAAGACACGTTATACAATAGCAGAATGAAATGAAATGTACGTTGCACAAATCAAAAACTGCATTCAAGATAAGATAAAAACACATGTAGATTTGGACAAAAACATTGCCATCAAGAGTATATTCACCAGGTAGAGAGATTTAATCCATGCATAGAACAGGTTCAACCAGCTTAATGTATTGATATTATTCTCCCAAAAATTGAACCCTCAAAACATATAAAAATTGCATATTTATCAAAGTTGCAGAGGCTCTCGTCCATCTGGGACTGAGGCTTAACTCTACAATACCAGTTGTAAAACAACTTATTAACTTAGCTAAAACATTGTTGGAGTACATTAAGGTATACTCCGAGCTCTACTTAATCAAAAAAGAGTGGTTCTTTTGACACATAAAATACCACTTATTAACTTAATCTAAACAGTCTTGAACTTTTAAACAACTAAAAAATGCTACGAGCAATGAAACTAGACTGATTCATATGTTGGAGCAAACTGAGATTTCACAAGAAAATGACTAGGAGTGACAGAAATGATTTCTGTATCGAGCATTGGCATCCATGTGCGTTGGTGGAGGCCACTGGGAGATAATTGGATGTGTTGGTGGTGTTCTTCCTCAACTTATCTCCTGGAGGGGAAGAAGCAAGTCTTCTGGTGCTTTTTTGGAGTCTCTGATATTCCTTCTGCAGTCTGGGCATGTAGTTTCTCCAATTCTTGATTACGGTGTTGCAAGGACTGGACCTGCAACTTCAGTTCTATACTTGTTGACTATCATTGAGTTACTGTCAGACGAGAAATATGATGCCTTTGACTGGCTCGGCATTCCTAGTTTGGCTCTGTTTAAAAACTTCAAAATATGCAATAAAGAAGGATAAGCCACTTCAGAAATTCGGCATTCGGGAGCTTTGGAGTGCAGAGTATACATATATCCCAGAGGACCGAACTCTCGAATTCATTAACCAAAACTTTTTCTAATTAACCCGAGATTTAGAATTTAATCATTTTGATATTTCGGCACTTCAGAGCTTCGGAGCTCCGGAGACTATGTTTGCTCTAGATGAAAATATCCCAGAGTGACAATCTCACGGAGTCATTAATTCATGCTTATCATAAGCTAATTAACCTAAGATTAAGATATTTTTACCATTAAATATTTCGAGACTTCGGAACTCCGGATCTTCGGGGTTCGGGAGATTTTGAATGTCGAGTATACATATCTCCAAGAGTAACAATGTTGTGGAGTGATGTGGTTGCATGATGTCATAGTCAATGACGTGTCAATAAAATAAGAGTGACACATGTCACCTGGAAAAGAGAAGATGACATAACCATAGTACCATAAATGAGTTCCACGTGTCATCTCGAATCAACTGACAGGTGGCATATGATGTCAGCTAAAAAAGACTTTGGCACTCTGGAAATTCGGGGCTTTGGCACTTCGTAGGTTCGCTCTTTTTCTGGACAAAAACCACTCGGATAAATGAACTCATGAAGTGATGTGGCAGTGAGGGTCCACTCAAACACTTCAGAGCTCCAGTACTTCGGGGCTTCTTGAATGCTGAGTATGAATATCTCCTGGATAATTGATCTCGTAGAGTGACATGGAAGTTCAGGGCTCCGGCCCTTTGGGGATTCGGTACTTCAGGGTTTCACACTTGTTGTTAAACCCCGTGTGATTTTGAAACTTTGAATGCATAATAGTAACTGATCTGAATTGATGGTTGGATCTCCACCGTTGAAAATTTAACCTATCTGTTTTCTCACAACTTAAGCACGAAATCCACTGCTCTGAATTGTTGTGTTTTTCTTTTGGATATTTTTGTTGTGCAAACAAAGGACTTGGTCGCCCTGTTGCATGCTCAATAGTTATAAACATGATGACAAGTATTTTCAAACTCAAACCAGAACATGTAATCACCTTTCAAGAAAGCAAAGATGGTGCAAAATAAGTAAATACAGGTAGGGGCCATTGAAGCTAAGTGATTAAATCATGAAGAATAACCTTAGCAAAAACAAAAACAAAAACCAGACTTGATGGATGTATACGGTAAAGGAGGGAAAGGGAAGGGGTGCAGACCTAGGTTACAACAAGTTGTAGATGCACCTCTCTCACCTTTGGTTGTAGATGCACCTCATTATTCCCAGTTCATGTGGCATGCAAATTAATAAGCATGTACTACTACCTTCTACTACTTTAGTGGTAGAAATCCATTGCATGTTATTTTTTACTCAACCATGACACTACATCTATGTCGAACCTAGAAATGCACCCCATAATGGATTTCCCATCATCAATCGATCTTATCCAATCTAAATCTATAAAAACCTACAAGTATGAAATCCTTCTAAGATAATGGCAGACTCAAATGTACCCTTCACATACATTAAATCATATTTGTTGTTATCCAATGATCAAATTTTGATTTTTTCATAATGTAGAAACATATTCAACTACAAATATTAGATATAGCCTTATGGTTGTAAGATAAATTATCAATATTTCAATCAATTGTCTATAAACTCATTCATTTGTAAATTTTGGTTGAATGTTGCTAAAAACTTTGTCTCGACCTTAATAAGGATACTTGTTGAATTAAAAAATTTTATTTTATAAAATATTAGGAAATACTTTTTTTGTGACTTAAAGACATCAACAATAGTCTCCCAAAATTCTATACTGAGGATATGGAAAAAGAGGACTAAATTACTCATGTCAAAAGCTAAGAAAAAATCATATTTGTGTTTTGAATTATACCAACTTCACTACTTGTATTGATCATGTCACCCTAATAAACTAGTATGAACACCACATCATTAACAAGGCCTCCAACATAACGAAATAAAACATGTTGGCTATTAAATAAACACTAGACTCAAAATGCAACCATAAATTGTTCGACTCTACAATTACTAATTTTAAAGGAGATAACAACATTATTTAAATGGAATAATACATTTATAGGAGTTAACAATATTGCAACACAATCATTAATAAAATTTCATTTGTCTCCATATTAAGGCAAAACATTTTATAATAAGTACACAAAACAATTATAGTGAGAAAAAACATCCAAAACCAAGGATAAAAACACTCTCCAAAAATAGTAAATCACTTATATTGATCTTAGCTTGTTACAATTACCAAATAATCCTTATTTATTTGATAAATTTGCAAGAATGAACCTTTTCTCTTCTTTTTTTAAAATAATGGGAGTCATTCATACATACTCTTACTACTATATATCCTAAAAATTCATTTGTTTATACATTTCATGTGTTTGTCTTAGTTAACCCGATGACTTAGAAAATGACCAATGTGCTTGACTTAATACAAAATAAAGGGATTCCTATCAAGATTGATGGGTTTTGTACCCAACACCATATTACCCTAAAATTATTGGTACATTCCTAGATACTCAATTGTGCTTGTCTTGATCCCAGGCTTATTCATTGTTTTAGTTTTTCTCCTAGTTGTCTTCCTTGGTTCATGTATTCCCTAATTCATATTCTTCTGTGGATTCTATATATGCATCTTCATCATTTACCTTCATTGTTTCTTTTTTTCTAGTTGTTTCAATGGTTCTAGTGTGTTTTTTTATTGTAGTATACATGTTGGTGTACCTTTTATCATTCTATATTGATTTCTAGATTTATTTACTTGATAGAGGACTTGGTATCCAATATTTTTGTTGCATACATTGCAAAGATAAGTCTCCATTTTACTTGTACCTTGTTTATCTGGAGCTCAACATCCCTAGATGCCAAAATTATTTCCAATATCTTATGAAATAATATTTCATTCTAACATAAAATTGAATATCTGAGTTATCCAAGATATTTGCAACATGATTTTATGTTATTGTTATTTCCTTCTTCACCTTTTTTTAGGTAGTTGGTCGAATTCTTTTTCATACAGAAATAATTTAACCCACATCTTGTTTTGTAATTTTGATGTTTTATCAAGTTATTTATTCTCGATACCTCTTCTTTGATGTATCTATTCATAATATAGGAAAAACAATCTAGTTATTCTATACTCCATCCTTAATCTCCCTAGTGTGAATTTTTCTTTGGTATAGCTTTTGGACTCTAACTTCCTTAGTTTCCTATTTAGTTCCTATAATTGTACATTCCATCTTCGAATCATACCCAAGTGTTTTACATTATTTATTTTGTGCATATTTCCTTCTTATTCTCTATTCCCTCTATTTCATTCATTAGGTCACAAAGTTCTTTGATCTCTCTTACCCACTTTTCATTCATTTTGTTTACTATTTTATTAGTTTATTCTTGTTTAGAGTCGCATGAAATATGGAGAGAATTGAATACAACCAACAAAAACTCAATTTTTTTCCATAAAGAGAAGAACAAAGCAACACTAGGGTAGTGCAACACTTGAAGATAAGTCATCCAAGAGGAGGGAACCCTAGAGAGATAGTGAACCCAATAACAAGTGTGCCAGAGAGGGAAATAAACCCAAGCACAAGTGAGTGTAACACTTGATATGTGTCTTTAGGAAAATCCATTTATTAAGAAGGAAAATTAATCGCATGATGATGAATTTTAAATGAGAGTTGTGTTTATATGCATAACTAAAGAGATGGGGAGATTTTCCCAAGAGGGGTTTATGATCTTACATGTATAGGTTAGGTACATCCAAACCTACAAATATAATAATGATTATAATATAATATAATCCATGGTCAAAAGTGAAACTTACACCATTTTTAACATCCACCATGAATATGAACAGGGACCGTAGAGAAAAATGATGGATACAAATGAGAGAGGATGTATAGATACCCAACTCAGTATAATTCCTAGCATGAACAAACTATAAATGAAAGTGGGTGTATAAATTCCTAGACCAATATAATGTTAGTTTTGGTGAAAATATAGATGAGAATGGGTGTATATATACCCAAATAAATATAAGTTCAGTTGTGGGGGGAATACAAATGAGAGTGGGTGTCTATATACCCAACTCAATGTAAGTTTGGTCATGGATGAAATAGAAATGAGAGTGGGTGTAGAGATCCCAATTAAATATAAGTTTGGTCATGGATGAAATGAAAATGAGAGTGGGTGTATAGATACCCACCTTAATATAAGGTTGGTGAGGGCCAAAATACAAATGAAAGTGGGTGTATAAATACCCAACACAATATAAGGTTGTTCATGGTTGAAATAAAAATGAGAGTGGATGTATAAATATCCAACTCAAAATAAGGTAATCCATGGATGGAAATGGATATTACCTCCTTATTTTAAATATATCCCCTTAATTTGAACAAGAGGTCACAAAGAAAACACATTGCATCATAAGATTCAAACTCCCCCTTGATTATAGATAGGGGATACATAGAGAAGACATTATATATTATCTAGGTTGAATGCTAAATATCCACACCAATAGAATTCAAGATGCTAGTGAAGGTGATATATGGCACACATATAGAAGAAGATAATTCTACAAACAAGATCTGAACAAGTTACCAATAAGGTCCTTGTCATCATTAATCATCCTAGTCACTATCATAGGTACACAATTAGAAGGAGAGAAAGATCCATTAAAACATGTTGAGAAACATATATAGGTGAATCGTCTATAAGAAGCAGTAGAAAATATCTTCACTGAGTGTGAGTCAAAACATCATAAGAGAAGGTGAGGAAGTACTTAACTCCCCTAAGAGAATGAATGGGAATATACTTACAAATGTTACAATGAACAAAATCAAGAGACTAAGAATCACACCTCTCATCACAATAAATTGAGGAAAACTTTGTAGTGCATTGTCTTTTTCTATATAGCGAAAAAAGGAAGACAGTGTTGGCCTTGAAGGAGGGTTTAAAACCTCAAGCAACCATAGAAAAAGTTTTTTGGAATTAAAAGAGAGTTTAAACCTCATAAAACCCTCGGGAAAGTGTTTTGGCCTTGAAGTAGGATTTAAACCCTAGGAAACCCTAAAAAATAGATGATTGGATTTAAACCTTAGGAAACCCATGTAAAAGAGATGATCCAAAAAACCTAGTTTTGTAATCACAAATAATCCTTAGTGATTCCACTAACAAAAAATATTTAGATTAGCTATTGAATTGAGTAAGTGAAGTTCACACTTATTGATCTAAAACCATGTTGAGATTCATAAGAAATAATGATATAATCAAACATAACCAACTCAAACCCAAATTTGCAATATAGAGTTAAACAACTAGAACTAAGGCAACACAACACTTGAAGTGAAATTCACTAAGAGGATAACAACTCTAGAGAGACAGTAAATGCAAGCGTATATGTAGTAGAGAGAGAAATGAATTCGAATCACAACAATTTGAAACACTTTATAAGTTCCATTAGGAAAATAACTTTATTAAGAATGAAAATGAATCACGTGATGACAAATTGCAGATGAGATTTGGGTATATATATACAACTCAATAGGTAGGGATATTTCCCCAAGAAGGGTTATGAGACTACGTCTATAGGGTCATCCTTTTACAAACCTATAAATATAATAATGATTACAATGTAAGGCCCACCATCACCAAAAGTGAATATTACACCATTTTCTTCTATTCTTTCAGCTTGTTTATTTCTTTTTATTTTCTCCTTATCTATTTTTTCAAGTGTGTATAACTATTGACCATCATGTTTTTGAATTGTAAATTCTCATCTATTGATGAATTTTCCTCCACTTCTTGAACTTTGTAATATAATGCTTGCATCAGGACTATGGTCTTATCAAGACACTTTTGGTATCTCTACTACTATCTTAATTACACTCAAAATTGTAGCATATGATATTTACACATACAGTAAGTCCCCAATTTATTTTTTTTCCCTTCATTTGCAAAAATTGTTTGTAGGTTAACCTTTTCTTTATTGGGTTTTCATTACATTATTTTTTTATATGTTTTCCTCTTTTATCCAATAACGTCCATTTTTCTACGTCATGGTCTAGTCTTACTTTTCTTTGTGACATGTGTTGGACTACTGTGTCCAATTCCATTGTCTAGTCCTAATTTTTTCCTTGATTTTGCATGGGTCCATCTTCATTTTTTTTTTCTCTTCAATTTTTTTTCCTTTTCTTACTCATTTATCTTATCTTCTTCCTTATTTACTTTTCTTTATTCCTTCTTATTTTATTTACCTCTCTTCCCTCCTTCCTCGTCTTCTCATCTCTTTCTAGTTTTTTTCTTTATTCTTTCTCTCTTCTTATTTTCATTCCTAATCTTATTTTCTTTGTTTTTCTTTGGTTCTTTCTCTATTCTCCTTTTAATTCCTCCTCCTGTTCATTTTTATTCTTTCTTCTTTCTCTCTTATTTTTTTCTTTCCTCTTTTTCTCTTTTCTACTTTTCTTCTTTATCATTTCTCTCTTGTTATTTATTTGCTCCTCTTATCTCTACTTT
Source organism: Picea mariana (assembly GCA_032191745.1). Lineage (NCBI taxonomy): Eukaryota > Viridiplantae > Streptophyta > Pinopsida > Pinales > Pinaceae > Picea > Picea mariana. The sequence continues at coordinate 40,890 of JASDQU010371106.1, forward strand.
TTTTCTTATTTTTTCTTATTTTCCCCACTTATATTCTTTCCTCCTCTTCTCCTCCCTTTTTTTCATATTTTTCTTTCTCTATTCTTCTTTTCTTTATTCCTTTATTATTTTCTATGTTTCTTCTTTATCCTTTCTCTTATTTTATTCACTTTCCTTTTCTTGTTTTTACCTTCTTTATTATTTTTCATTTCTCTCTTTTAATATCTTTATTTTTCTTCTTATTCTTTTTATTATATCCTTTCTTCTCATCTTGTAACTTTTATATTTCATCAAAATTATTGTATTTTTATAGTCACATTAATCTTTTTATTATATTCCTTCTTCTCATTTTGTAACTTTTATATTTCATCAAAATTATTGTATTGTTATAGTCGCATTTGGTCACCCTTGACCAGTGATCCTTTATTGACCATTTATTCAAGATCATTTCATCATCCTTCCAATTATTGTATATATTTATTTAAGTCCATAACTAAATGCACATGACACTACTTAAATCAAATTGCATGTTGTTTGTGATTCTCCTTCATACAACATGTGAGCACCTCCAAAATGGCCCCAAAAAAATAATGGATATGCAAAAGGCATGCTCCTAAGTGGAGATCATGGAGTCCGTACAATTGTAAAAATATAATCTTCATCTCCAGCTAATTTAAGTACATATAAATAAGTGTTTTGGGTTGGGAAAAGTGGCACTACCAATTGGAACAAGTATATGATGGAGGAATTTCCCTACACTTTTATTTCTTGCCCTCATTATAGCTTCTTGGTTTTGTTTTTATTTTCTAACTTTGAGTTCAGTTTAAACTTTCTCTAAATTTCCCATCCGTAGTAAAGTTATAAATTGTAGGCAAAGTAGAAGTTGATAAGTAGTCTAAGCTATAGGAACTCAAACTCGGGTGATAAGGTGTCGTTGGCATCAATTAAATATATGGCTTCATTGATATTCATATTTGAATAATATATGAATATCTCGCTTCTCTCCCAACCCCCAAATCATTGTGCAATGTGTTTAATTATTTTCTTTCAATTTTATGATTTGAGGATGAACTGATTACTTGATGTTACTTAGACTCAATTTATTATAATTTTATTTTATCGGGATTTGAGGAAGCTTGTATTTATATTTGTGTGACTGTCTAAAGAAAGGCTTAGAGCTATAAGAATATTTTTTGGATCACTCATGGAAGAAAAAAATGGATCAACCATCTGATCGTAGGTGTTCTCCTCCTTTTATCCTATTTATATTGATAAGTGTAATTCATTGATTTTGGAAAGTAGTTACTATTCTTAGATCACTCTATTGGTGATCCAATCGTAATTACTAGGGACTTTTCCTTGCAATAGAAATGGTGACTCCAATAATTCATTCACTAATTTCATTCTAGATTGTCATTTGTCACATTAATTTAATCAAAGCATGCACGCACATAATCATGAAATGGCAACCACACAATTTTTTGCACATATAAGTAGGACATAAATCATGTGTGTATGGATGTATGTATGTATGTATATATACATGTGTACATCCATACATACATACATGATTTATGTCCTACTTATATGTGCAAAAATTTGTGTTATTTTCATTTTATGATTATGTACATGCATGCTTTGATTAATTTAATGTGATAATAAAATGTCATCATGTCCAAAATATACAATTTTATATAAAAATTAGGCTTTATATCCTCTATTGATATGATATAGATCTATGTTCATTGGTAAAAAAGGGTACTATAAGGACTACTCCTTAGGATACAACTTTGCATGAACTCCATGATAATAGACGATTATTGTGGCCAATCATTGTAGGAGTCATGTCCATGGTCATGGTACTCCCACTACATGTCTCTGAAGCTAATCTAGGATATCCTCAATATAGGTCATGGGCACCCTGATGACCATACCCTCAAGGTTCTATTAAACCTCTATAAGCACTATATTAGTCTTTGTGGCATATGTTCCTCCATCTGGTTGGTCCTTGTCACAACCTTTGCATTGGTTCTTAGGGAACCCATCTAGTTAGAGTAGGCCTACATATATATCATTAGAAATTTTGTGTTAGTGAGATTGCATACCAAAAAAAGTATATACCTCTAAAATTAATAAAAACCAAATATTTCAAATTACAAAAACATAACAAGATATTTTGAAAAAAGTAAAAAAATGTTCTTACATATGTCACCCTATTGGGCTCTAGGGGGTAGTTCTAACTCAAGATCCTATCAAAATTCAGTCTCAATATATGGGTAGTCATATATGCATATGAACTGATTATCCCACCAATCAAAGAACTCAATTGAGAAGACATTGGTGACTACCCATCCCTCTATCCTATACATCAAGTCAGTTCATCTAGTCATCTTGGGATCTTTTACCTCGATAAGTGGAATGGAAGTGCATGGGAACATCACTAGGAGTTTCTCTAAAAAGAAGGAACAAAGGGTATTCCCATATCCAAATTTATTTTTCATCCCTAGAATTTAGTAAGTAATTTGGGTCTTCATGTTAACAAGGAGACCCATCAACCAATCAAATATTGTGGGCCTCAAACACTCAACCCCATACTACAATGGAGTCTATGAAGCTAAGTGTGGATATGTTGTTCTTAATACTTCATTAAGATTCAATAAAATTATATTGAGGTGCATATCTTGTATGGTACATGTTATCCCCTAGCCTAGGGATAACTGAGGAGATTATGTCTCGAGACCCACAGGTCCTAGACATGGAATACTGAGAGCTAGATTGACTTGAGCTTGATCCTGGAGGGCCCATCCTTTTCTTGTTCAGTGCCTCCACTTTGTCAATAGCAGCAACATCCATCACATTGGCATGGTCTTGCAGTAGAAATGGGTCTTGCTCCATGAGGTAATGAGTCTGGGTATCATGGCATGTGTCACTCTAATTCTTAAAACATTTGAATATGTGCATTTAATTCTTTTTACTTCTAGCATGTGCTTGGACCTTATGCCTTTCCACTTGACCACACCTGGGGGGAATGAAAATATGCGCTAGTAAGCTGGTTCCCATAGGGTTTGAGTTGCCACCGGGGGGATTCATGAAGGGTCATCATATGTTCCCACCATACTTACCACTTTTCATTTTTTTCCTTCTAGTCATCCATCCCATACAATGGTTCGGGCATTGGGTTGGCCAAACTAGCAAAGGGTTGTACCTTACCTTGTGAGAAGAAGGGGATAAAGGCCCAGAGGGTAAAAGTAGCTGGAAAAAGACAAAAGCAAAAAGAATGAAACCTTCAGATGCTTCACCCAGGGATCCCTAAGAAAGAAATAAAAGGCTTCTCAACAAGAAACATAAAGACCCATAAAAAATAATAGCTCAGGACGCAGTTGGAGGATAAGGGGTCTCATCATGAGCCAGTCTATTAAGTCCATGGACATGTAGCGGTATGACACTACCATTTAGTTGGTCACCACACTAGGGTAGTGGCTCTTGGTGGCATAGCCAAGAGAAAGGGGGTCTCATCACAAGCCATCCTTCTCATTTTTGTAAAATACTTGTGGGTAACATTGTCACCACTGGTCACCATGCCAGGGCAGTGTCCCCTAAATAGTCTCTTGAAAGAAAAAGAAAATAAAAATAAAATTTAAAAGGAATGAATGGGATTGGAAACATTTGCATCCATGAAAAGGTGCAACTCGCCCTCTTCAAAGGCACCCATAGGTAAGCCATACATTTCCCTGTTATCACTGCGCCCATTGCCCAGACATCCCTTACCACCTCATCCACTTACATGGCTTGGATTTGACTTCACCCGGAAACATCCCACATCCAATGAGTACTATCCCAATAGGACATCATAGCATCCCCTCCAAACCTACTTGTAGAATAGCATAACGTATTTGAGCACTTGTCCAAGAAAGGGGGTTTCATGCACATGTTTAAATAACTTGATGATTAGATGTGATTTACATTGCTATGATCCATGTGACTTATGATACCATGGAGGGAGTACTTATTGATGTTGCAGGGCCACACCCGATGGACAAGTACATATGGGGAGATGATTAGTTCGGACCTCCATAGGGCTAAAATCCCACCAGATGGATGTTGAGACCCCAACCAGGGGCAGAGACAGATCAGGGGTTCGCATCAGAGAGAGAGAGAGGGAAGTTCCACCAGGGATAGCTTGGCAAGCCTAGACCCAAGGGGGTCTTTCCCTTTTCACCATGATGTAGACCTTGGAAGGCCCATCACATCACCCATGTGACCCATGACGTCACCTAGCATTTTGGACACTTTGGAGGTAGTTGTGTGACAAGTGGCACATGTGGCAGGATCTAGAGGCCCAAGGAGGCCTAACGTTTTGCTCTTGGAGGAAAACATTGACCTGATAAGGCCTAACGTCACCCAAAAAGGGAATGAAATCATCTCTACAACTTGATTTAGGTTTTTATCATGACATTTAATGTAAAAACTGGATATTATGTGTAACTAGCCACGTCGTCCTTTTTGACCTAATTATGGTCATTGATATTGTATAAATAAGGGTCTTAACCCTTGTATTACTCATCATATTTTCACTCACACTTAGTGAGGAATGAAATTTTCACCCTATATAGGGTTACTTGGCTGAAAGTTTAGGCGCACTTGTTGAGGAAGGATAAATCTTGGAGTATTTTGACAAGTTTCTTGGTGGAAGTGTTCAACTAGAGTTTTTCTTGATGATTCTTGATGTATGTAAGTGATATTTCTGAAATTATTCTTAATTGAATGGTTATAGTCTTATGTATCTTGCATTTACATTAAATATTATGAAATTGCTTATTTAAACCCTAGGAAGTCTAGCACATGTTATTGTCCTAGATTTAAAAGCCTTCACCTACTAGATCTTGTCAAGAGGCCATTTTTCTTGAAGCATTTGCTAAGGCCTTGCCATTGCAACACCCTAGTTTTAGTTGCTCAATCTTATCCATTTTTTTGCTTCATCATTGAGTTAAAGAGGGAGGAAATTCTACTAAGGCCTAGGGTTACCTACACCTTAGTAGCTAGTTTCCCCTGGGGTTTGATAGTTGGAGCCTTGGGTTACCAACACTCCAGCTATTAATCTCTCTTGTCTTTGACTCTTATATTATCATCATTTCCTTAAACATTTGTTGCCATATCATTGACTCCATTTTCCCTAAAAGCACTAGTCTAAGACTCCTTATTGAATGATTGATCAAAACAACTATCAAAACCTACACTCTAAGATTTTCACTAACTACTTCTAACACTAGAATAGCCTAACCTACTAACATTATTGTTGATGTTACTAAAGTAAGATACATCAATACATTGCATCATTAAAATCTTCTAAAATCAATTGAAAAGGATGATTAATGCATTGCCTTGTTTGCTTCTAATAAATGCTAGTGTTTTGATGTTAATGGTCGATGATTCTTATTCATTTTGAAGTTGTTTCAAGGCATTTATTGTGAAGTATTGCCTCATAAATATTGTTGTTATAATTTTCTATTTACTTCATCATTATTGTCCAATTTATTTATTGAGAAATTCTGTGGTTTTATGAAGTGCTAACCAGCAAGTTGTACTTGCAATATATATAGTTTCTTGTTGCTTTGTTCTGGGCAGGTACATCTTGATACATTATCACTTCATTGGTTATAAACCCAGGAATTGCTTATCAGTGGTGACTTGTGAGAAGGGACCTTTTAATATCCATTTTGACCTTGCCTTCTCAAACCCCCAGGTCACTGGGGACGTCTCCCCTGGGCCTACAACCCTAAATAGAAAGAGGAATCCTATTGAGGTGACAGTGATAGGATACCCTCAAGTTACGCCAATTTTATTTTCTTTTACCTTTATTTCTATCAAAGATATTATAAGGAAATATATTTCCTCTACCTCAATCTTGAGGATCTCATCATCAAGCATAAATTCATAGTTGAGATCTTGATAGTTGATCAATCTTTGTAGCAGTTGTGTTTGAGTCCACAAGTATGGACACTTGAAACAATTTAGGAGTCCACAACATTGTATATCATCTAATGTTGTTGGGTTATATAGGGCATAATTATATACTTGTGAAGACTCTCTTTCACTCCAAGTTATCCCCATTTTGAATATGCCTACATAGTCAGCAAAATTTTCAAGAGCTAGTGACATTTTTTAGTTTTTGAAAATTTCACTTTTTGGGGTGTGCTCATAGCTTCTAGTTATAATAGTTGTGAGTGTTCACGGGTTTTCTTAAGGTAGGTCATGAGTAGTTATATCTACTCATAACTTTTATGTGGAGAACATGTAAGCATGTAGAACAAAATTTTAATGGGGTCTCCCAACAGGTAAAAATCATTTTTTTAATGATAGCATGAAAAGAAAAGTGGGGGCTAATGAGAAGTACCTAGTTCTAATGACATTCAATTTTTTTGGCCAATTCCCCTAGAATTTTTAGTGGGTGTTTTGGCACAAACTTGGAATTTTCATGCAATTAGTACATTTTCAAGTTAAAATGGTATAAAAGGATCCTTTTTACTCTATTTAATGTCATTTTGTACCATATTTTGGAGTATAATGGGTCATTCTACCCCATTTTTCTTTGATATTTTGGATTATTGATTGATTTGATTTTCATAAAGTGTTTTTTTATTATTTTCAAGTACATGGAAGGTGAAATGTGACTTTTACTTAGAATTTTTATGTCATTTCCTTTCGATATTGAGGTGAACAGTGCTTGATTGACATGTAGGAATAGGTATATTTTCCTTTTATTTTACATTGTTATCCTTCTTTTGTAATTGTTACACCTTAGGATCGACCCCACCAATTTATTACATTTAACCTTTGTTATCCATAATTTTTCATAACTTGAGTTGTAGGAGCCTACCTATCACGAACTTCCCTAGTTAGCACCTTGCTTTCCTTTTGGTGCCCATGTTGAGTTCTCTCATAGGTTCAGAGTCCTATTAGTCCTACCATGACAATGAGTTTTAACAGTATGGTTGTATTGTTGATGCATGGTAGCATCAGACGGGTACTTCCACTTAGGCTTGGTGTCTAGCATGTGGAAGTCATCCAAATCCTTCTACCTTGAGACTTTACTTTAATTAAAGAAATTATTAAAGTAAAGTGATTTTATTAGTGAGTTGAGTTTTATTTAAGAAAATAATTTAATTAGTATTAGTGAATTAAAAAATAGCCATTGATCTCAAGTGAGCTTAGAAATAATCTAAAACGTCAATCACTTTGGAGATTGGGGTTCATAACTCAATCTTATAAAAGTAAGTCTAGGGTAAAGGAGAAGATACTTTTACACGAAGATAGAAAAGAAGGACTTTTTCTAGTGTAGAGTCATTCGAGAGTGTAGAAGCAAAGAAGGACCTTTGCTTATACATGATACATTGTATGAGTGAGGAGATATCATTCATTGGGTGAAGAGGATTTCATCCAAGTGTTGATGCAGAGAGGGTTATATTAGCACCATGATTTTCATAGCTAAGGTTAGAGATTTGTCAAAATTTTGCAAAGTCATGCATGTTAGCACCCATATTGTTTTTCTACCTGGCATCATCTAACATCTCCAAGGGTCATTTTCAAAAGGAATCTTATCATTTATTATTTATATTTCCATTTGCAACTACATGTTGCGCAACTACGTGTTGCGCAGAGCACTTCACTGCATAAAGGATTCTATCGAGCAGAGGATGTCATCGTGCAATGGGTTTTCGTGTATGGGATGTCGTCACGCATAGAGTGTTGTCGCGTAGTGGATTTCGTCGCATAGTGAATTTCATCGCGCAGTGGATTTCATCGCGCAATGGGTTGTCGCGTATGGGATGTCGTCACGCATAGGATGATGTTGCGCAGTGGATTTCGTCACATAATGGATTTCATCGCACAGCGGATTTCGTCGCGCAGTGGATTTCATCACGCAGTGGGCTATCGCGTATGGGATGTCGTCAAGCATAGGATGTTTTCACGTAGTGTATTTCTCCACGCAGTAGATTTCACCGTGCAAAGGATGCTTTCGCGCAAAGGATTTTCCTGTGCACAGGCTACAGGTCACGTTGTGCAAATGACTGGTTTAGTGGTCAACTTCAAGATCACTTTATGACCAACAGGAGAGGAATTTTCAAAATACATGAGAGTTTTTGTCGATGAAAAACCAAATAATAAAAACCTCTCTCAAATTTTAAAATTGTGTCACGGATTTGGATATTCTAAGGAATATTTGAGCCCTATTTTTCATCTTTCATGATTTCCTTTCCGAGACATGTTTTTGTGACACGTATTCCGGCCATCTCAAGATTAATTTAAAGACACCGAGAGAGGTTTTTCTTTATAACGAGATTAAATACAAAACCCTCTCTCAGTTTCTAAAATAATTTTTTTATCAGTGAGATACGATGTCATCTTTAACGCCTATTTTCCCAGTTTGTTGTGCATTCCACTGCGTTTTTGCTATAGGTTACTGTTGCGTAGCAGACTTGTTGTGCAGGGATGACAGAGTGTCCAAAAATGCACATGATGACTCATCACAACAATATGGTCAAATTTTGATCATGATCAATGACTGTAAAGAATATTTCAGTTACGATTATGGTTTGGCAAAGTCGAGTTTTTTTATTTTTAGTGAATCCGTTGAAGTTATTGCTCTCTTTCAAAGAAAATGGACCCATAATTCTAGGAGGAAGTACTTCGACCATAGCATCCAAGGGTGAAATTAGTTTTCTATATATGGGGATCATTTTCATGTAAATAGGGTTGGTTGGCAAAATTGGTATAGACAATAGTTATTGTATGTAATTTGAGTTCGATCAAAACTTAATGCAAAAGTCATATAACTTTGATGAAAAGATTCTAATTGTAGCAGTTGGATGTATTGTTTTCCCTTTCTTGCATATGTTCTTGTTGTTATCTTTATTCATATCTTTTTCTGTCTAATTCAAAACGAAATTTCGAACCTGTGGATTCGCTGCGCAACGCCCCTTGTTCGTGCCATTTAGACAAAACGTTTTTCTTCTAAAAGTTAACTATGAATTCACCCATAGCGCTACTCCGAGTTACTTCCTGTAATTTCTCTCCTCCACACATTACTATTTTGAACTAAAGATTGTTTCTCACTTAGCCTTTATCCTCTCAAAGTTCAATCACCGAGTCATTTGTTTCTGTTTTTTCCTCGAATCGAATCCATAGCCCAAAGTCTTATTTTCTTGCGCCAATATAACCAAAACCCATTATATCAAAGGTATTAAATCTAGCCACTGCTTCAAAGACATATCCCGCGCGGAGATAGAGTCTCCCGAGAGAGCTCTCTTCAGGTCTGAAAGGCTAGTTTCAGGCTTCAAAGTTGGTTGAAAAAATTACCTTCGTCGTATGTTTATCAGTCGAACAGATTTATGGAGTGCTAACATTTTGGTGCCATTGTCGGGGAAGGAATTGAATAAATGTTTCCTTGGCAAGAACGACATTTTTTTAGTTCTAAGGTCTGAGAGCAGCAGACACTTAGGCACATATTGGATGTATTTTTGCTTTGGCAACTCCACACATCAGAAAATCAGTTGAAGGTGATTCCACTGGCAGAAGAATAGAGAGCTAAATTTTTCATGGCAACTCCAATCAAGCTTCAAATGTGATTCAAAGACTCCACTGGAGAATGAGACTTGTTGACAAAGATATGGCAGAGCAGTATGAAAAAATCAGGTACTCGAGCTTAAGTTTAGTTCAAGAAGTACTTTTTTGTTTTATCAATATCTTCTTGTCCTTTCCTGAGTTTTTCAAAAGGATATTTCTTCACTTATCATGTTTAAACAAATCCCATAGATCTACCCTTGTATATCCTTCATTGCAAACTATAAGTATACCTCCTTCTTGTATAACCGATATTCACCAAGCTCCTTCATATTAGCCATATGATGTTCATGATTATTCCTGTGAGCTTAATGAAACCAAATCTGAGCTTGTACATTCTTTTCTTAACCCTGCACCCTCAATAATCCAAGAAAGATACATTCCTCTTAAATTTCCTTCCATCCTTCATGACTTTCCTTTGAAACATTATAAGTATCTTCCTAGGTTCGATGGAGAGCTTGATGGAAACTCAGCTAAAAAACATATTCAAGTCTTTGAGCATTTCATAGACCTTTTTGAGATCGAACATGATGATGTGTCTATGAGGTCCTTTTCTCAATCCTTACAAGGAGATGCCAAAGCATGGTTCAGACATTTGCATCCTCAGTTGATTATCTCATGGGATGAACTGAGGGAATCTTTCTGTAGATTTTGGGGTGAGAAAAAGTCATGGGATGTACTCCTTTCATAGTTTTATGCCATGAGAAGAATGAAAGATGAAACCATCTCAAATTTCAGCAGGAGGTTTTCTAGTCTTTATTATAAACTGCCTAAAGAAGTCCAACCTCCTGATGTTGTTGTCGTGCTCCATTATGTAACAACCTTTCAATAAGACTTATCTTTTATTTTTATGGAGAGTAATTCTATGTCTTTGCAGTAAATGTTCAACAATGCTCAGGAAGTGGAAGACAATATTCAAGCATGTAAACAAATTTGAAATGAGGAGTTAGATGTTAAAGAACATGACAATGAATATAAACAAAGACAATTGATTTCAATCTTGAGAAGAGGGTTAATAATATCATATGTCCTCTTGAAGCTTTAAATGTTGATGATTTTGCAAAGGATTATATTCCACTTATTGAAAAAGAAGGTGCTAATTTAATTTATGATCCATCTCATCATAAGCACGTGGCTGATTGTTTTATGTATTCATTTGTAGACAGTCAAGAAAATGAATTTTCAAATCAACTTGTTGAAGAGAAGGTTGATGTCCCAAGATTTTTCTTGTTAGATGGCATTGCAGATGTTGTTGATTTGCCTATATATGATGAATATGATGATGATTATGATGTTGACCTCCTAGAACAATCAGCTACATGTTATTTATCATAAAATGTTCCTTTTCAACAGTGTAATGAGAGCAATCAGCCTACATATCACAGTTACAAAGAAGAATATGAAGAAAGTATCGAAACAACTGAAGGAAATTCTTTACCTTTATGATTTGCTTCATTTAAATTGTTGAAAGAAAAGTTAAAGATCATCACTAAGGCAGAGGAATGTGTGTTGATGCAAAATCAAACTGATTCATGAGAAAAAATTGACAATAAATTGCAGCAGTCTTATCATGTGTTTAATGACCTTTTTGCTTGTTATATGGAAGGTTTTATCAGTTCAAAATTGTATCCATTGGTCGAATATGAATCTGAAAATGAGTATGTTTAGCAATCCAAAGAAATTGAAAAATGTGAATATGACAGTAGTGAAGAAAATGAAGAAGGTTTTGAATCAGGTGAAAGAACCTTGCCATTGTGTTTTGCTTCTTTCGAATTACTGAAGAAAAATGTTTATAATGTTTCAAATCAGAAATCCTCCAGGCATGATGTTGAATATGAACAAAGCAGTGGACTTGCAAATGAAAACTATCTTCCATTATGTTTTTCTTCCTTTGAATTGTTGAAAGTAAATCATGAGATAACAGAGGAAGCAGTGAAGTCTGACTGCATTCACAGTGACATTTCTTTACATGAGAAAATTGTTATCAGTGAAGAGGATCAACAACCTTCTCATACTTTTAATGACCCTGTTGTTGATTACATGGAAGGTTATTTCAGTTCAGATTTGCATCATGTGATCAACTACCATCTTGGAAATAAATATGATGGTCAATCAACATCAGTGTTAGATATGGATCACTTGACACTAGGGGTTTCATTTTAGTCAGCACTGTCTTTTGATTCAGAAGATTGTTGTTTCCAACAAGCTCAACATATTTTTCATCCTTTTGTGGTAATCAACAAGTTGAATTACATGAAAACAAGGATGCAGTGGAAGGGGTGAAACATGATTGTTGTTTTATGTATGTTCTGGAGGATCCATTTGCAGTTTTGTTGGAGGCAGAAAATAGTCCCGATGTTTTTAATTTTTTGATATTTGAATTTATAGATAAATTTTTGAATGGCTTATCAGTAAACAAGCTTTGGAGCAAGCATGTGCAAAGAAAGCAAAAAGTGGATAAAGTGCCTGCATGGTTGCATTGGCAATTTGATTTCACTTGATTGGCATACTTTTCAGCAGTTAGGGTAGGTAGGAGTGTGAATATGTTCAGTACTACGAGCATTTCTTTTAGCAATCTACAGTTTTCGTTTTCAACTTAGTTTTAGATTTCAGTTTGTAGCATATACAACTATGGTTTTTCAGCGAATGCGGGTTACAAGTTACAATTAGAAAATTGAGTTTGGGAGCATCCCAATGGATAGGCGTCTAGTATATTGTTCTTTTCTACCTCACAGGGAGGATAGCATCCTAGTTGGAGCCGGTTGTTAGCACCATGATTTTCATAGCTAAGGTTACAGTTTTGTCAAAAAATTGCAAAGTCGTGCCTGTTAGCACCCATATTGTTTTTATGCCTGGAATCATCTAACATCTCCAAGGGTCAATTTCAAAAGGAAGCTTATCATTTATTATTTCCATTTCCATTTGAAACTACACACTGCAAAATTTTCTACGCGTTGTGCAGAGCACTTCACTGTGCAAAGGATTCTATCACGCAAAGGATGTCATCGCGCAATGGGTTGTTGCGTATGGGATGTCGTCGTGCATAGGATGTTGTCGTGCAGTGGATTTCTTCACGTAGTGGATTTCATCGCATAGTGGATTTCGTCGCACAGTGGATTTCGTCGCGTATGGCATGTCGTTACGCATAGGATGTTGTCGCACAATGGATTTCGTCTCATAGTGGATTTCATCGCGCAGTGGATTTCGTCGCGCAGTGGATTTCATCGTGCAGTGGGTTGTCACGTATGGGATTTCATCATGCATAGAATGTTGTCGCACAGTGTATTTTTTCGTGTAGAGGATGCTTTTGCGTAGAGGATTTTCCTACGCACAGGCTACAGATCGTGCTACGCAAATGATTGGTTTAGTGGTCAACTTCAAGATCACTTTCTGACCAACTGGAGAGAAAATTTGAAAATCCCCGAGATTTTTTTTGTCGAGAAAAAAACAAATAATAAAAACCTCTCTCAGATTTGCAAAATGTGTCACGGATTGGGATATTCAAAGGAATATTTGAGCCCTATTTTTCAGCTTTCATGATTTCCTGTCCGCGACATGTTTTTGTGACACGTATTCCGGCCATGTGGAGAGGAATTTAAATAAACCGAGACAGTTTTTTCTTTATAACGAGCTTAACTACAAAAACCTAGCTCAGTTTCTAAAAATAGTTTTTTATCAGTGAGATACGATATCATATTTAATGCCTATTTTCCCATTTTGTTGTGCATTCCGCTGTGTTTTTGTTGTAGGTTACTATTGGGTAGCAGACTTGTTGTGCAGGGATGACAGAGTGTCCAAAAATGCACATGATTACTCATCACAACCATATGGTATAATTTTTATCATTATCAATGACTGTAAATAATATTTCAGTTACGATTATGATTTGGCAAAGTCAGGTTTTCTATTTTTAGTGAATCCATTGAAGTTATTGTTCTCTTTTAAATAAAATGGACCCATGATTCTAAGAGGAAGTAGTTCGACCATAGAAGCCAAGGGTGAAATTAGTTTTCTATATATGGGGTTCATTTTCATGTAAAAAGGGTTGGTTTTCAAACTTGGTATAGACAATAGCTATTGTATGTAATTTGAGTTCGGCCAAAACTTAATGCAAAAGTCTTGTAACTTTAATGAAAAGATTCTAATTGTAGCAGTTGGATGTATTGTTTTCCCTTTCTTGCGTATATGCTTACTATTATCTTTATTCATATCTTTTTCTGTCTAATTTGGAACGAAATTTTGAACCTGTGGATTCGTTGTGCAGCGCCCCTTGTTCGTGCCATTTAGACAAAACATTTTTCTTCTAAAAATTAACTCTGAATTCACCCGCAATGGTGCTCCGAGTTACTTCCTGTAATTTCTCTCCATCACACATTACTATTTTTCACTGAATATTGTTGCTCGCTTAGCCTTTATCCTCTCAAAGTTCGGTCACTGAGTCATTTTTTTTCGTTGTTTCCTTGAATCGACTCCATAGCCCAAAGTCTTATTTTCTTGCGCCAATATAACCAAAACCCATTATATCAAAGGTGTTAAATCTAATCACTGCTTCAAATCCATATCCCGTGCGGAGATAGAGTCTCCCAAGAGAGCCCTCTCCAGGTCTAAAAGGCTAGTTTCGGGCCTCAAAGTTGGTTGAAAAAGTTACCTTCGTTGTCTATTTATCAGTTGAACAGATTTACGAAGTGCTAACAGGTTGGATCATGAAGGACCGTGATTCAAGGAGATAATGGATAGGTAGAGAAGGAATTCCATCTAGAGATCATACAGGTCAAGGATAAGAGAGAGCAGAGGTAGCCGCAAGTGAGTTTCAGCTAATTTAAACCAGAGAAAAGGGTGGCATTGTATGAATTTTTTCGTATAGTGTTTTTGAGCATGTACGCAGGAATCAATGGACACAATCACGTATACACGGGTTTGCAGAATGAAAGGCATGTACACCTCAAAAAGCATGATGTTCCGAGGTCATGCAATAGTACAAAATTTATCAGGTTTTTTTGTAGTTGTATTTCTCTTAGTGGATCATTGTCCATGTTATGAGAGCCCTAATTTGATCATAATAAAAGCATCTATGTACTAGTTTTCCTTCGAGGGTTTTTCTAGGGGTTTCTGCCCAAAAATATTTGTGTCTTGTGTGTGAGATTTTAGTTTCCTCATTTATGCTTCCACTACAATGTTTAGTTGATAACTAAGTTTTTATTTTATTCAATGAGTGATTTATTTGGAATTAACTGTCGGGTGTTAGTTTGAGGGAAATTTCAACATGGTATCAGAGAATTCACTCTGAGAGAGGGTCAATATTAGGTTGAAAAAACGACAAATCTATTGGATCAGAAGTGTCATAGTGGGTATTTGAAGGACTAAGAACATATCTACTATATTTTGTAGAAAATATATCATATCTACTAGGAGACCTTATCATATCTAACCAGCAGTAAGAAATCGAAGGACAAATTTCAGGGAAATAGTTGTACTGAATCAAGTATGTACATGGGAGTTGTGTGTAGGTTGCATAAGGAATAGGCACGTACATATGTGGGTGTCTTTGGAGACATTCACATATACGTGGGTTCTAGTAAGGAAATTTGTGTACATATGCGGGTTCTAGTAGTGTCATGTGCGTACAGGTGAGTACAGGATAGTACAGGAATAGTTTCAGCAGAAGGTTATCAGATCAGATCTTGGAGATGGCAATTGGATTATGATTTGAGGAATTGTTGGATTTGGTTTCCAACTATAGTCCTTGGAAGGAGTGAATCATGTTGTTGTTGATGGATAATAGGATCTGGGAATTTTCTAATACTCAGATCTCTCCTCCAACAAATGTGACAAAACTAGTCATCCATAATTAGAAGGATGTGCAAGCCAGGTGCATAGTTATAGATGGAGTAAAGGATCATTTGATCCCTCATATATCAAGAAATAAAAATGTCATGGACATGTGGGAGGCTCTGGAGGGTTTATTTCAAAGTAAAAATGAGAATCGCAAGATGGTGATAAGAGATAAGCTCAGAGACACAAGGATGACAATGTCAGACGCGGTGAAAAATTATATCACCCGGATCCAACAAGTTCGAGATTAACTGGTTGTAGTTGGGGAGACAGTGATTGATTCATAAATGGTGAAGATGGAAGTAAAAGGATTCAAGAAGCAATGGACATTGTTCATCAAAGGGAGTGTAGCACGTGATAACCTCCCTAATTAGACAAGGTTTGGTGATGAATTCATTAAGGAAGATCTTTTAAATGAAGAATTGATTGGAAGCTGGCACAATAATGATGATGACAACCTTGCTCTTTCCAGCCAGGAAAAGAAGGGAAAATTCAAGAATATTTCCAGTGGAGATTCTACCTCTCAAGACAGGAAGAAGAAGGACATGAGAAAAGTCAAGTGTTTTTCCTATCACAAGTTTGGACATTGTGCAGGGAAATGTTTGAACAAGAAGAAGGGTGAGAATGAAATTCAAGTAAAGGTAGTTGCATCGGCAAAGAATCAAATGGATGATTTTTCCAAGAAGTTTGAATAGACAGAGTTCATATATTTTTCCCAAACTTCCTTGGGAACCATATCAGTTGGTGCATGGATAGTAAATAGTGGAGCCACATGTCATATGAGAAGATCACAGGAGTTTTTCGAGAGCTTCACAAAGTCATACTCAGATGTGCATGTGAAACTTGGTATGGGGACCAAGCACATAGTAAAGGGATCTGGAACGCTGCCATTTTGGATGGATTCAGGAGGCATGTCGAGAGTGATGGACGTGTTATGGGTGTCAAAACTCAGAAGGAGTGTGCTCTTAGTATCAGCGATTGAGAAGGAATTTTGCGTAGTGTTCCAAGATGGACAGACATTGATCAATCTTAGAGGATCTAGCTCAAACACATCAGTTGTTCTTGGATTTAGAGAGATAAAATTGTATAGGATAAAGGGTCAACCTATGCGAGCTATGGCAAGCAACAGACTAGCAGAGAACAAGGAGTAGGTAGCTCCGAAGGTTGAGTAGCTCATAGGGAGTCAATCTTCACGTTCAGGTGGGTAGGAGGAGTCTTCCAAGTCTGTCAAGAAGGATTCATGGTATGAGATGACCATGTAGGATACTCAAGATCAAAAGGCTTATAATATCATGATCAGAGAGAAGTCTTCAAAGAAGGGTTCAAGTGAGATGGAAGGAATAGCTTTTGTTTCAGAGGGAGAATCCAATCAAGTGGATTGGAGAGCATTCATGGTACAAGATTTGGTAGCGAAGACAGAGCCACATCCAGGTGGTAGAAGTACCTTCCTCGCTAACAAGGAGTGATGATGCATGGTAGCATGGGACAGGTACTTCCACATAGGATTGGTGTCTAGCATGTGGAAGTCATCCAAAGCCTTCTACCTTGAAACTTTACTTTAATTAAATAAATTATTAAAGTAAAGTGTTTTTATTAGTGAGTTGAGTTTTATTTAAGGAAATGTTTTAATTAGAATTAGTGAATTAAATAATAGCCATTGATCTCAAGTGAGTTGACAAGTAATCTCAATCGTCAATCACTTTGGAGATTAGGGTTCATAACTCAATCTTATAAAATCAAGGCTAGGGTAAAGGAGAAGATACTTTTACACGAAGATAAAAAAGGACTTTTGCTAGTGTAGAGTCATTCGAGAATGTAGAAGCAAAGAAGGACCTTTTCTTACACATGATACATTGTATGAGTGGGGAGATCTCATTCATTGGATGAAAATAATTTCTTCTCAGTTTTGATGCAGATGGGGTTGGATCATGAAGGATTGTGATTCAAGAAGATCTTGGATAGGTGGATAAGGATTCTATATAGATATCATATAGATCAAGGAGAAGAGAGAGCAGAGGTAGCCACAAGTGGGTTTCAACTGATTGAAACCATAGGAAAGGGTAGCGGTGTATGGAGTTTTTCATACAACATTTATGAATTGTACGTGGGCATCAATGGAGATAGGCACATATACTTGGGTTTGTAGAAGGAAAGGCACATACACCTTGAAAACCATGTTGTTCCAAGGTCGTGCAGTAGTACATACTTTGTCAGGTTTATCTGTAGTTGTATTTCTCTCAGTGGGTCATTATCTCTATTACGGGGGCCTGATTTGATCATAATAAAAGCATCTAAATGTTGGTTTTACCTCTGTGATTTTTCTAGGGGTTTATACCCAAAAATATTTGTGTCTTGTGTGTGAGGTTTTGGTTTCCTTATTTATGTTTATGCTATAATGTTTAGTTGATAACTCATTTGTACTTTTATTCAATAAATGATTTAATTGTCAAGCACTAGATTGAGAGAAATTTCAACATCTCTCCTATTATTTTTCTAAATATTTCCTAATAGATTCAAATATTTTTTTTTTTATTTACATTTGCATTTCTTAATGATGTTTGTGCAATTATGCTTAATGTTTCATTGTATACTACTTACCACCATTGCATTCACTTTCATCACTCACTATTTGCATCACTTTGTCATGTTATTTGAACCTTATCCCTATAAGAAACATGCTTATTGTAAAACCCAATCATGTTGCCAATTGGGTTTAGCCCCAATGGTTTATGTTGGGTGTTTTCCCTTCCACTCAGGTTCAAATCCCACAATCTCACAAACGACATGTTGAGCTTTTAAATGAGAAAACTGCAGATCCAACAATAACCCGCAACCTAATTTCAATGCCCGAAAAATCACAAAAAGTTAGGCAGTTTCGATGCCTGTTGTAGCAATCATTTTCTGCCACCTGCAACCAATTAACTAATTCCCAAATCGATCGACACCATTTGATGAAATTCTATCATTACACTTTCAAATGACGGATTAACACCAGGCCATAATCGGAGCAGACTACTTGGAAGAGCAATTAGGAAATCTAAGGTACAACTTGGCAGTAACCTATAAATAAAAGTGCATTAGATTTCTTTTGTGTACAAGATAATTGACAGGAAGATACCTAATCAGAAGGGAGGACACGATTTGGAACAAAAAATAATTAAAGGTTTCAAATCGATACTGTCGGGGTCTCAAGTATTGCGATGAACAATTTTTTTTAATCACATTTTGTTGATAAAGATTGTGATTAGATGATAGTAAATTATTTTCAGAGGCATGAACCTAACTAATTTCCACATAAATAACTCTATCTTTAACCACTTAACAATATTAGATTGAGTGGTTCCTGAGGTGTAGGATAGTCTGTGATGGAGTGTGGTGTTAAGAAACTCCGTGATGTTAAAGTCACCAGTTCAAAACCTGCGAAGACAAAAAATCCAGCCATGTTAAGGGTTGGTGTGGCTCATACCATATCTAGATACAAAATATAAGACACAATGTATAATAACTATGCGCAATCTACAGATTCTTACTGATTAAATTTAATTAGATAAACTAATTCCCATTGAGTCAGGTGTACAGAATTTTTTAAATTTAATAAACATTAATATCAAAGGTTCACCATCTTCCATCAATTAATTTCATTATACAGTATGCATACAACTATGCAAAGAAATAAATCCCTACAGAAAATTTAATTAATAATGGTGCACAGAGCTTCTAAATTTAATTAACAATGGTGCACAGAGCTTCTGAATTTCCGGTAACAGATCTTAAAAGATAACATAAACGTTGATACACAGTTTCCATTCGACCACTAAAAGAATTAAACAAGATTAAATCACTACTCAGCGTATACCCTTACAGAAATTTTAAATGAATGTACCCCTTGCTAACAAACTTCCTCAAAAGAAAAATTGGTTGTAAAATTAGTTAGGTGGAGTGGGGCACTATAAACAGCCCCCCTTAATTTTAAATTCGTCTTTTTAAAGTTTCAAAAAAATAAGTATCTTTCATAAAAGTTATTAACTTAAAAAAAATTAAGGGTCGTTTGCCAACAAATGCCATCAAAAAATAAATTTGGTTGTAAAATTAGTCACTTGGAGCACTACATACACTTCCTCTTAATTTTAAATTCGTCCTAAAGTTTCAAAAAAGATAAGCGAAGCGAACTCTCGACGCAACTACGTCCTCCCATGTAAGCGAATGGGGAACATAACTATCCCCACTATACTTTTACTTGCTCGATGTCAAAGTTGTCAAGTGCATTGATCCAAAATGTGGATCAGTTCGTCCGTCAAGGATCCCTCGTTCAACATCTACAAAGAACTCGAATCAATAACATGTGAAGGATAGAGATGTAATGGTGTAAAATAGAAACATGAAAAAGATCATGCATACAATCTAATGATGCAGGTAAAGGAATATTATATGCAACTAATCCTTTTTTTACGACAATCTCGAAAGGTCCAACATATCGCGGTGACAATTTTTCTCTCTTCCCAAACTTGATTGAACTCTTTTGTGACTTTACCCACAAAAAAACTATGTCCTCGATTTCATAACTTCGATTGATTCTATGAACATCTACATAACTTTTCTATCTGTCTTGTACTTCCTTTAGTTTTCCTATGATTTTTTTCTTCTACTCCTCCATTTCTTGAATAACTTCTAGTTATATTGAAACTTTTTCATCTAGCATATCCCAACTAAAAGGTGTTCTACATGGTCTCCCATACAAAAACTCAAATGGTGCTATCTTTATAGAACTTTAATAATTGTTGTTATAGGCAAATTCGACCAATGGTAGAAATTCTTCCCAACTTTTCTATTGATCCATGGCGTACAACCTTAACATGTCTTCCAATATTAGGTTTTTTCTTTCTGTTTGACCGTCAATCTCAAGGTGATATGCGGTACTGAAATTTAATTGTGTTCCCAAAGCATCTTGAAAACTTGTCCAAAAACTTTTAGCCGCGCTGCGCCTCCGTGACCTAGCCGCGCTGCGCCCCCGTGTTGCCTCCTGCGGCCTCCCTGCCTGGCAGCTCCTGCTGCTGGGCCTTCCGGTCTCCCTCCAGGGCCTTCCTGGGCCCCCCTCCTCTTTTTTAAGCTGAGCTTACGGGCCGTCTGGGACTATTCAAAGATCATTCATGCCGCCCCCTGGGGATCTGGCGTCTCTGGACCCTCCCCTGCCCCCTCCTGAAGTAATCGCTTTCAAAGCAATGTTGGACTCGATCTCCAAGCGACAGCCCTCATCCAATCAGCAGAAGTTCGTAAAGAGGTTGGATTCCATACCTTCGGTAGCTCTTCCAGAAGAAGAAACATGTAAGGCAGCTCTTAATCTTGCTGAGAAAGGGCTCATAGGCCAGTTCACGGGCCTCTGGCCCTCACCTAAGTCAGTAGAGGAGTGGACACAGAGAAATTGGAAGCCGTTAATCAAAGAAGGAATCAAGAGCTATTTCGTAGGCAAAGGGTTCTTCATCTTCATTTTTGAAAGTGCAGAGGACAAAAGCCTAATCTTTAGAAACGGACCTTATTTCATGGGCCCCCAAGGACTATATCTCAACAAATGGTCGCCAGACTTCGACCCAGCTCAGGATGTCCCATCTGATGTTCCGATGTGGGTGCGGCTTCCCCATCTCCCCCTTCACTGCTGGAACCCGAAGTCTCTCCAGATTATCGGCAACAGTTTAGGAAAATACATAGACCAGGCCGCAAGAAAAGATCAATATTCATGCGCACGTATCTGTGTCGAAGTAGATCTGGAGGAGGGGCTTCCGGAAGCCATTAAACTAACAGTTGCAGGATGGACGCACGTACAAGAGCTGGATTATGAACAGCTTCCCTTCAAATGTAGGCACTGCCATGGATATGGGCATTTCGCCAAAC
>JASDQU010371107.1:0-17544 GCA_032191745.1 Picea mariana
CTCCTAGTCTCCTATATATACCAAGGAGACATTTTCATTTTGAATCATCTTGTACTTGAACATGTAAGTGGGGTAAAAGGAGGTTGCTCCCTCGAAGAGGCTTATTATCTCAAATTATCTCTTTTTCAAGGCGTTGAGTACTTTTGTTGAGGTTTTTCTATGCTATATTGATGTTTGGTTCTTAACACATGGTGTTTGATATTGAGACAATATGTTTAGAGCTTGCGGTTGTTATTTCCATTGCCTAACTAGTGTCAAGTGCAAGAGGATATTATTTTTCTACCATGACTATGGTTAAGGGCTCAAGATCCTTCCATGGTGCATGAAACATATTAACATAATGTATATCCAACTCTCAGGGAAAATAACCCTTGTGAGGGCTCATATCACTATGTCTAGGTTGTTTTCATGGCTCTTGAACTCGATAATGTTCAATTAGGTATTAAGGCCCTTGTTTACTCCCTTTACCATGTGGCAATGTATAAACCCATTTCTAGTGCACAAAATCTACTCATGACACTTATATCCCACTCAAAGGCCTACAAGGAACCTCTCCAAATTACTCGTGTTTGAGTACAAGTACTTGTTTAAGGCTCTTGAGGTTGAAAATATTCAAAAATGTCTCAAGGTGATTTTTTCCCTTCCTTGATCATGCTTAAGAACCTATGGACCATACTCAGTGCACAAAATCTCCTATTGCAACCCATATCCAAATTTGATGCCAAAGACCCCCTAGATAAGGTTTATGTTATGATTTGAAAATTTTGTTCAAGATGATTGAGCATGAAAAGTACCATTTATGGCCTAACTCCCATGTGTTTTATTCCTTAACTATATAACTAGATATATAAGAGACTCATTTAGGGCTTGAGCCTCTTTTAACCTCCTAATCCAGGTGGATATCGGTGGCCACCCACTTATTCCACTGGCTCAAAGCATAGTTTTTCATTTTGGAAGTTTTTCTACACTTTTTTGAGTCCTGAACTTCTGGGGACGTTTTGAGGCCTTAAACAACATTTTTTGGGCACGATAAAACCCATATGGTAGTCAAAGGAAGCATCAGGGCTGATCCTATTGTGTACTTCTTGACTACACCTTTCCAATGAACTATCGAGCATGCAAAATGGAGATCATATGAAAAATTTATGACCTCGAGAAGTTGGCATACCAACTAACCCCATTGGGGCCCACAAGCCTTTTGGCATTTCATCTCCTAGGGTTATGGTTTTATATGTTTAGGGTTTCCTCATTGCTTCTTTATGATAAAAACTTATCATTCGTCGTCATTGCAATATGTTGTAGAAAATGCACATAGTTGTCACATCTCTTCTTAGAGATAAGCTATCACCATTCAAGCGAGTTTGTTTCATTCTGCATTTTTACCGTTCAACACATTTCATTTATTAATAGAAGTCAAGTTTAATTGTATCTCTATGTTATATTTATAACTATATATTTCATTTTCTTCCATTTATAAATCCAGATCAGTGGTATCAAAGTTGTACGATATTTATCTATTTCTTTTTGCATGTCCCCAATGAGGTCAGGGTATAAGGAGTTGGGAATCGAACTATTTGAACCTTTGCAGGAACATCCTCGTTGACCCTGATGGCCTCCCATAGAAGAACAAAATAGATATGATGGATCAAGAGATCCTATTAAATTGTTGCTCAAGGAAGACCTAGCACAACAAAGGAACAATATAATGGATAATTTTTCCTAGATCCTTCGGAAACTTCCAATAGGCGAAACATCTTCATCAAGAGACTTCTTTGGAAGCACCACCCCGTCAATGTACAAGTTAGTTTTGATACTCCTATATTTGAATTTCAGATAGATGCAGATTCCATAGCTAAATGGTTGAATCACTGAAAGGTTTTTTTTCTATCCATAATTTTTTCGATAGAGAAAACATCACCTTTGCTCCTTAAGGTTGTCCCCCATATCAAGGATTTGTGGGATACTTAATGTGAGAAAAAGGACATGGAGAAATCCAAATTGTTTTTAATCGTACCCACTTGGAGTTCTTTTAGGGATGCTATTAAGGAAATATATTTCTCTATTGGAAGCTACGATGACCAGTATAAAAAATGGACCATGTTGTGCAAGGAAAGGGACCAAATAGTACCAGAGTTCACAAATGTCTTCGTTACCCTGCACACCAAGATGGGTATAAAAGACTTTGAATGACATCTAGTGCTTAGGTATCACAATAGTCTGCATCAATACATCCCAACAAAAGTGGAGTTTCTAGACATCTCATCACTGGGCGCGACTTATTAATATGTCGTCAAAATTGACAAAAAAATTAAATAAAAGAAGCGCAAGTTTGGATCTATGAATTCCTCATAGCATAATTAGGGAAAAGGAAGCTCCAAACTGAAAAACAAAATACAAAGCAAGGATGGATCACCGTAGGAAAACCAATCCAAGCCTCCAACAAAGAAGGGTAATTTGAAGACGAAGAAAGACACTGGAAAGTGGTGTGAATTCCATAAAAATCCCTAGAATAACACCAATGAATTTCACTTCAAGAGGTTTTTGGTGGTCAAGTTTAAAGCCTCGGATACAAATGTGGGTTCCGTCTTAGAATAAAAAAAAAAGACAGGGGAAAGTGTTATATCCCCATTTTTGGATTCCCCTGTACGACAATTAAAATGACTTTTGTGGCTTGTCAATGAAGAAAAAGGGAGTCAAAAGGGGTTATTTAATGTCACTTAGTTAGGAGATTTTATGTATTTAAAGTGACATTAGATTTTATGTATTTATGTATTTAAAGTGAATTTTATTCCTAAAGTGAAAGAAAAAAGTGGAATAGGGTCATATTTGATTTAGTTAAAAAGGGGATAAGGGTTACATTTGTTTTTGGTAAAAAAAAGATAAAGTTATAGAAGGCATGGAGAAAGGATAATAGGAGGGGTAGCACCTCACTTTGGAATTATTATCTGATCTCTCATTTTGGAGGTGCTCTTGGAGCCATAGTTTCGTTAGTGTTTAGAAAAACCCTTCCACTATTGGTTTGGTTTCAGTGGTGCAATATCCACCCTAGTTATACAAGAGGGGAATCCATCCAGGATTTGCATTGGAGCTTAGATGAGAGGGAAATCCATCTAGGATTTCCATTAGAGATTAAATTGAGTTTCTTTTAGTTGGAGGTAGATCGACATGTATATGGAGTTGATGGATTTTTCTGAAGGAGGCCAATAGTCGATTTTGTAGATACCAGAAGGGTTTCGAGAAAATAGTGACAGGAGACACCCTCATGGGTTGAACACAAGGCAGCCCACGAGGCTTCTCATGTTGTTCATCCTAGTCTCGTGAGAGCCCACTTGTTGTGTAGCCTTATCCAATGAGGATCTCTGGGAATTGTGGTTGTAGGTTTGTTGAGTTACAGATGAACATATCACAATGGTAGGTGTTTTGTGGAGAAGATTGATTTCACACCAGCGAAGGTTAGATAGTCCAGGGGAAGAAATATACTGATGAGATATTACACATCATTAATAGGTTTATTGTTCTTCTTGTTAGTAGATATTGTAGCTACTTGGCAACGAATATATCTGTGTGTTTAGGAGTTTTTGAAGTTGTTGTTACAACCAATAAGGATCTTTGTATTTCTTGTGATTTGGATTCCACACCATAATAAGATGCCATGGATATCTTATATATTCTATGTGTAATGGGTGCATGTGATATATTTGAAAATATTTCGATCTTGGTGACATATGCAAATTGTTTGTAAGGAATTTTCAACAGAGTGTTTGATAATATCACACAAAGAAAAATAATAATTTGGGGAGAAAACATATTATTTCTACCCATCCTAGTTGGGGACATTATAGGAAGTGGATCATTGATGTGTAGCCCAATTCCATTTTCACTTCCACCAAGGTCTATCCAAGTGAATCCAAAGAACCAAAGAAAGGTGAGGACCTTTTCCACTTGCAGATGTGGGTGAAGGGTGCTCCGATGTACTTCATTGTCGATAGAGGAAGTCAAAAGAACCTCAACTCAATAGAGGTCACAAAGCAGTTGGACATGTCGACAACAAAACATCCAAAAACTTACACCATTGGGTGTCTCCGACAAGGGATAGATCTCCATGTCATCCAATAGTTTCATTTTCCCTATGGCATAAATCCCTTCAAGGATGAGATATTCTGTGATATTTCCCCCCTTGAAATTTGTGATATTCTTTTAGGCCAACCTTACTTGTGGAAATTCCATGTTTTATATGAGTCTATAACTTGTAATGTTATTATTTCTTTGGGTAGACAATTGTACATGATACAAGAGGGAGCTCTGCTTACCCCCATCTTGATCTCTACTAAGTAATGCAGGAAGGTCATTTCCTAGACCAAGAATTTTTTATTCTTTATGATTCGATCTCAAAGTGAACAGAAGGTCATGGACACATCCATGACCTCCACACAGGGCCTCTCCATGTAGCAGAAACAAGTGGACAAAGTCGTGGAGGAATACAAAGATATATTCTCCTCACCCATTGGGGTACCTCTAAAATGTTAGGTCAAACATTCAATCGATATGAATCCCAATGCAGCTCTACCCAATGGGCTAGTCTATCTTCACTCTCTTATGTAAAATGAGGAAATCAAGCACCAAATCCAAGAGCTACTTGAAAAATGGCACTTCCAACCAATATCCTCATCATGTAGAAGCCCAATTGTACTTGTGTAGAAGAAATATGGGATCTGGATAATTTTCATTGATTATAGGGCCCTAAACAAAATCACTGTAAGGAATCGGTACCCAATTCCCTTAATTGACGACCTTCTTGAACAACTCAAGGAAGCTAAGTAATTCAGTAATATTGACCTGAAGTTTGGCTACCACCAGGTCCCAATATAACAAAATTATGTATAGAAGTGTTCTTTCAAGTCCAAAGAAGGTATTTTTGAATGGTTGGTCATGCCCTTTGGTTTTAAGAATTCCTCAACCACTTTCATGAGGTTTATGGATGATGTATTATGACCTTTCACCAATTATTTCGTGGTGGTATATGTGGATGGTATTCTTATTTTTGAAAAGAATTGGGAAGAACACTTGCATCATATTCAACATGTCCCTCACACCCTGCGGCAACACAAGCTATATTCTAAGTTGGAAAAATACTTCTTGGCATGAACATGGTCCAATACCTAAGATACATTGTTGATGAGCATGGTGTGCATGTGGATCTAGCCAATATCCATGTCATTCATGACTGGCCAACCTCGACCACACTAACCGAGATCTGAAGCTTCTTGGGACTTGTCAATTTCTATCATAGGTTCATGTTGGGATTATCCCATATCACATGGGCCCTCAGCCAAGTGACCAAGGGTGGTGGAAAATAAAATTTAATGTGGGGACAGTTGCAAAAAAAAACGTTCAATGATATGAAACATTGCTTTTTGTTAGCCCCGATGCTCTCATTACTCGATCTACAACAACATTTTGAGATTAAGAAAAATTCCTTAGATTATGTTGTGGCTACAGTTATCACTCTACACCTTCATCCAATGGCCTATCATATTCAGACACTATTAGATGCCATCCATTAGTATCCAAGTTATGAGAAAGAATTGTATTCCATTTTACAATCCTGCCTCCAATGGAAGCATTACATTCTAGAGAAGGAGACAATCATCCTCATTGATCAATAGCCTTTATAGTTCATGGAGACACAAGGTAAATTGTAGAACGACTGCCATCAAAAGTGGTCCACATACTTGTAGCAGTTTCATCTCAACATCACATATAAGACAGGGAACACCAATCGTGTTTTTGACTACCTTAGTTGACCTCCAGTTGCAAGATTAACCATGGTCGAAACTTTGATAGAAAGTCAACAAGTACATTCGGTATTGCATTGCATATGTTATTTCCAAACCATCAATTAAGAAACAAGGCTTGTAAACCCCGATTCCTATTCTTGACGAGCTCTAGGAATCCATCTCGATGGACTACATATTTTTCCTTCCGTCAACCAAGCAGGGCAATGACTATGTTTTTGTGGTGGTTGATTGATCTTGTAAGATGGCCATTCTAACAACCTACAAGAAGAGTATCGTAGTGGAGTTCAATACCAATCTCTTCTTCAAATGGGCATGGGTACATTTTTGGATACCACGGACCATCATCTAAGATCGGGTCAACAGGTTCATAACAACATTTTGGTCAAGGATCTGGTCTCAGCAAATCCACTGCCTTCCACCCCAAAACTGATGGCCAAACATAGGTCATTAATAGGATGATCATGCATATATTGTGCATGTAAAACTCCAAAATCCATGCACATGGGATGACATTATCCCCTATGTTATCACAACTACAAAAAATCTCTCCATAGCTCGACTGGTGACAACCCCTTCTTGGCGGGGATGGGATTTCAATCATTGGGTCCCGTTAATGTAGCACTGCCCCTTGCAACCACACAAGAATAATTTTCCCATTTTCAGTCTAAGGTTTACAAATCCACCAAGTTTATTGAATGAATTTATCACATCAACCAATAGGTCCATGATATTTTGTATAAATTCAAGGCTAAGTACAAGCAATGCCATGATCAACACCAGGTGCCACACAAGTTTCAAGTGGAAGAAAATGTTTGGTTACATTTGTAGAAGGATTTCCTTACAAAACCCCATAGAAATATTCTACCACTTCTCTATGGTCCTTAAACCATCACCAAGGTTGTGGGTGACAATGATTTTGAGCTAACTATTCCCCCCTTCCTAGGCTTGCACCTAGTGTTCAATGTGGACCTCCTTCGACCATACTTTCCACCATTATTGGGAAAATCAAATATTTCAAATAATTTGACACCTACAATGCTCAACCTTGACTATATGGAATAGGAAACCATTGATCATATCTTGGACACACAGGTTAAGGGAACTCTCCAACAGAGGATCCAACTTTATCGGGTTGTCAAAGTAGGGCTCTCACCCGGGGCCAAGTTCAACAAAAGTTTCCCCATTTGATGGGGGAACTCAATGAAATGGATGCCATTACTTCCTAAGGGGGAAGGATCAATCTAGGTCTATTCCACTGGCTCAAAGCACAAATTTTCATTTTGGAAAATTTTCTACATTTTTTTGGGTCTTGAAGTTTCGGGGCTATTTTGAGTCCCTAAACAACATTTTTTGGGCATGACAACGCCAACAATATATAGAAATACATGGTATAGTCCAATCCGAATGTGTAACTCTCATCTATACCTTTCTAGTGGGATATCAAACACACCAAATATAGATCATATGTAAAAGTTACAAGCTTAGGAAGTTGGCATACCGACTAACCCCATCAAGGCCCACAAGCCTTTTGGAGTTTCATATCCTAGGGTTAGGTTTTTGGATGTTTAGGGTTTCCTTATTTGTTATTTATGATAAAAAAAATCCGTTTAGCCTCATTTTAATGCGCTCCAGTGAATGCACATAGCAGTCACATCTCTTCTTAGAGATAAACTACCACCATTCGAGCGAATTTGTTTCATTTTTCATTTTTACAGTTCAACATATTTCATTTATTAATATAAGTCAATTTTCACTATATCTCTATTTTTTTTGTGTAACTCTATATTTCATTTTTGTCTATATATGAATCTATATCACCTCCTCTCGAACTATGTTTAGACCTTGAAGACCATTTCTAGTGCACAAAACTTACTCATGGCACTTGTATCCCACTTGGATGTTAAAGAATCCCAACCATGGCATCAAGAATGATTCATGTTATGTTTCTTGAGAAATTGAACCAAGTGGATATCGGTGGCCACCCACCTATTCCATCTATCTCAAAACAATTGTTTTGCAATTTACTATTTTTAGCAGTTTTTTGGGTCCTAAACTTCTAGGTCATTTTGAGGGCCTAAATGTCGTTTTTTCATGATCGAGCACCTCAATTATCACCAAATGAATGATTGATCTCATGAAATGAAGATCCTCATCAATACCTTCCCAACTAGCTATCATGCACCCCAAAAGAAGATTGTATTCCAAAGTTATGCCCCCAAGAAGTTGATACGCCAAACTATCCAAAACGAAGTCCACAAACTTGTTGGATTTTCATCTTTCAGGGTTAGGGTTTTGGATTTTATTTATGTTAAAAATTCCTCTAGAGTCTCATTTTAAGCACCAACATATTCTTTTGAATGACCGTATCTGTCACATCTCTTCTCAGAGATAAGTGTCCACCATTCTAATGAGTCTTTTACTCTGTATTTCAACAGTTTTGTACATTTCACTCATTAATAGAAATTGTGTATTATTGTATCTCTGTGTTTATGGTTATATATATGATATACCTATGTTATATTATTGTATATCTCATATATCTATGTACATTTATTTATTATATCTCCTCTCTCATTTCATGCTGACAGTAATACGAATCAGTGGTATAAGAGCATGCTACTCTTGAACGTTTTTCAGTGCATGTCCCCGACAAGGTTCGAGTATAGAAATTTGGGTCTTGAGCTTGTCTCGTTTGAGGACAATCTCTCTCGCACTCCCAATAATCCCTCCATTGCGGAATAAAATAAGACAGAGAATAATATTCTATTAATTTGTTACTTGAGCAAGCTCTCATGCGACAAAGGGACGAAATGATGGAGAATTGTTTCCACATCCTTCAACGCCTGTCGATAAAGGAAGGTGTGTATTAATCAAGAGGACACTTTGGAGGCACCTCTCCTTTCAAGGTACAATTCAATTTTTATATTCCAATATTTTAAGGTCAGATAGATGTAGATGCCATAGAAAAATGGTTAAATATGCTAGAAGTTTATTTCCTTGTTCTCAATTTTTATGAAAGGGAAATGATCACCTTCGCACTCCTTAAGGCTCTCCCCCATGTCAAACATTGGTGGGAAAATTACTGGGAGAAAATTTCAATAGAGGAGTATGGAATATATGGGTCGGAGCCCACTTGGGATTTTTTGAGGATGCGATCAAGGAACAATATTACCCTATTGGTAACTATGACGACCTGTATGTGAGATGCACCACACTACAGAAAGAAAGGGGACAAATAGTGTTGGAGTTCAAAAATAATTTCCATACATTGTCCACCAAGTTGGGTATCAAAGACTCCGAGTGGAATTTGGTTCTGAAATATCGCGGGGATCTGCATAAGTACATGCAAACTGAAATGGATTTTCGGGAAATATCATCAGTGGGAGTTGCCTATCGATATGTTGTCAAAATCGAGCAGAAATTTAGGCACCGGAACAAATGGGAGTTTGGGTCTACAAATTCGTAATATACAAAGTGTTGTAAATATGACTCTAACAACTAGCCTCCAAAAAACCAGTTCAAGCCATAGGAAAATAAGGGTAACAAAATGACAAAGAAGGACAATAGAAATTGGTGTGATTTCCACAAAATCCCCTGGAAACAAACTGATGAATGTCACTCAAAACAATCATTCGTGGCCAATATCAAAGAAAAGGATACAAACTGTGATTCAAAATCTGATTTAGAAAATAATGGGAGAAGACAGATCGTTGACGTAGACCCCACTGCTATTGTTGTGACTGCAACAATTCAATTAGAAGAACTAGCAGATCCTGAAGAGGGAGAGGACCTTTTTCATTCATAGATGTGGGTGAAGGGGACCTGGATGCATTTCATTGTTAATAGCGTAAGACAGAAGAACCTCATCTCAGCAGAGGTCGTCAAACATTTGGGATTGTCGAAAACACCACACCCATAGCCATACAACACCAGGTGGCTTTTCTAGGGATGATATCTTCATTTCAACCAACAGTTTTGATTGTCATATGACATCCAACCCTTCAAGGATGAGGTATTATGTGATGTTTCCCCACTGTATGTATGTGATGTTCTTTTGGGTGAGACATATATGTGGAAGCACCATTCTATTTATGGGTCTCAACCCCATAGTTTGATTGTTACTCCAGGGATCATCTCTATAGGATGTCAAAGGTAGTTTTTTTGGCTAAAACAGTTCCAAAAAGTAATATCTCATACTACAACATTCAAACTCTTCCTAATATTCTCAAAAGGTGAACATAAGAACACTGCAACCACTGCAGCCTCGGTCAAAGAACATTCTTTCCAGCAGAACCAGGTCAACAAGATTGAAGCAAAGCACAAATATTCCTTCTGCACATAGTCATATCGTGCAGCTAGAATAGATAAAAAAGTTGAACCCTTCCAACATCATGTTCTCGATAACTTTCCACAAGAAAAGAAACACAACTTCTCCAACAAGGCAAGCAACTCACCAAGGTTCAGATTCAGAAAACGCTTCCCCCTCTCCCCTGGGAAATGAACACAATGGATACCATTTCTTCCTAAGGATGGAGGATTGATCCAGGTGGATATCATTTTATTCCAGCTAGATCAAAACAATTGTTTGGAAATTTACTATTTTTAGCATTTTTGGGGGTCCTAAACTTTTGGGACCATTTTGAGGGCCTAAACGATGCTTTTTTCTCTATCAGGCACCTTAATGATTTTTGAAGGCATGATTGATCCTGTGAAATGAATATCCTCATGAAGACCTTTCCAACGAGCTATCGTTCACCCCAAACAAAGATCATATGTCAAAGTTACACCCTTGAGAAGTTGATACACCAAACTACCCAAAATGCGGTCCACAAACATGTTGGCTTTTCATCTTTTAGGATTAGGGATTTGTATTTTATTTATTTTAAAGAGGCCTCTAGAGCCTCATTGTAAACACCACCATCTTCTTATGACTGAGCATAGCCGTCACATCTCTTCTCCTAGATAATCTACCACCATTCTAACAAGTCTTTCACTCTGTATTTCGACATTTTTGTACATTTCACTCATTAATAAAAATTGTTTATTATTGTATCTATGTCTTTATGGTTATATCTCTGATATACCTCTATTATATTATTGGATATCTGATATATGTATATACATTTCTTTATTATATCTCCTCTCTCATTTCATGTCAAAAATAATCCGGATCAGAAACATTCTCATTTAGGGAATATGTTTTGGTTTAATCATGGCACTTGTATTCATATAGTAGGACAGCTACGATGTACAAGGGTTTCATGTGGTTGTTCAAGAATGCATTCAACATTATGGTTGCAAAATATTTATGGGTATTATGTGTTGTACATGGAAATATATACCAACAAGTGTCATTTGGGGAATAAGGCTTATAATTATCCTCTTGTGACATCTGTTATACCTCTAGTCACATTCATGGTACACAACTATCCTATCAATGGTGACCATAACACCCATGGAGGTGATTTTTGACCGATAAAGGTCATATGTGGAGGTTCAAGGACTCGTCCATGGTTCTTTTTTCTAAGAAGAAAGGTCTTGGGTCAAAGGATCTTATTTATCTTCCCTAATTATGGTCATGAACCCAAGACCCATCCATTTCCAAGACTTGATCATGATGATCATATGCAACTCGAATGTTAAGGACTCCCTAGAGAGGGATCATGGCATGGTTTCTAGTTGTTTTTCATGATGCTCTAGCTCAATAAGGTTTAATAATGATTAAGGTCTCTTTGTACCACCTAACCATGCTTATTCTTTAACACACTTTTTTAGTGCCAAAAACCCACTCATGTTGTTTGTATCCCACTCAAATTCTG
Organism: Picea mariana; assembly: GCA_032191745.1. Lineage (NCBI taxonomy): Eukaryota > Viridiplantae > Streptophyta > Pinopsida > Pinales > Pinaceae > Picea > Picea mariana. Next base: position 11,618 of record JASDQU010371107.1, read on the forward strand.
CGGAACCCCTGCAAAGATTTTACATGTTGGTTTGAGTAGTTTTTCAAGGCTCATTACCATGAGAATATTCAATCAGATCCTAAGACACTTCTTTTTAGTCTTTGATAATGATTAAGGCCCCACAAACCATCCATGCTTTAATGTTGTGGTTTGAGGATGTGTTCATGGTGCTTGAGACTAAGAAGCAAGGTTTAGGTCTAGAGGCTCTTGTTTGCCTCTCCCAACCAATTTCAAGCACCTCAGGATGATTTTTCCCAACCATGATCATGCATAAGGCCTCAAGACCCATTTGCGATGCATGAAACATCCTAATGGCACCCATATCTAACTCTTTGGGAAAATACCCTACAATGATGGCTCATGTCACCATGTCTAAGGTTTGTTCATGGTTCATGAGCACGAGAATATTTATCTTGGGATTAAGGACCTTATCTACCCACTTCTTGAGGGCATCTGATGTAAAGATATTATGTCTCCCTGTAATTCAGAGTAAAAATGTAGCCAAATAAAACCACACCCAATTTTATAAGTCATTATAATTTTAATCCATTACATAGAGTACACCACAACATTCAAGCAATTAATTACATATAATTAAGCCACAAGATTTGTTAAGTTTCTAACCTCCCTAACCCCTTAAGTAGACAAAATTCTATGTAATAAAGGCCATCATTGGTAAATAAGGCCTATGTAATAATGTGAACACAATTATCGTAGGAAGACTTACTATAAGGTTCCCCTATATAATTTTATTCCTTTAGAATGTTTTTAAGAAGATAGAATTAGTATATATAGAGGTACACGAAATTGTAAAAGGTTGTCTTGTGAAATCATTTGTACTTGGGCTCTTCTCTATTGGAGGTTTCCCCCTCAAAGAGTCAAGTGAACAATGTTTTCTTGAAGTAATAAAGGTATATAATTTTAATCCATATTGTTATTGTGATCATTGTTCTATTTTATCCTGATAAATACTTTAATAATATTTGTTCTCTAGTTATGCATATTAACATTTGGTACGTTACAAGTGGTATCAAAGCACTTTCCTTGGAAAATTTTTAGATTTTTTTTTCCATGCTAGAGATGTGTTTCAACATTTATAAAGCATAGTGATATATTGTTATGTGGATAAAACTTTAGTTGGGGAAGAATACACGCAAGAACTACACATGGTTTCACCTTGTTGGAAACCCCTATAACCCTTGTTGGTACCCCTTCGAGTAGTACCCCATCAAACAACACATGTACATGGAATTTAACTTCCATGTACCCTCAAGTATATCATAAGTACTATAGGTAACCTGAAACCAACCGTAGTTCATGCATTCGACTTCCTGACTGCTATAGTGGCACCGAGAACAACACTCAAGAAGAATGTTGTCATATACATGGGTAATCGGTTAATAGGACTAAGGGTATGGTTAATCCTCCTTAGTTATATCCCTAATATATTGGGTCAAGTACTACTAATGAACCCTACAAGTATATAAGAGAGATATAGAATAGGTAACTCCCTTTCCTTGAGAAACCCTTAAAACCCTAACCCTTACAGCTAGAAAAAAAACAATATTAAAATTTTTTAGATATAGTTTTGGGATGCAAATGTGATGAAAAATGTTTTTCTTGGAACAAATGTAAGGAGAAAAATATTTTTATGGCCATTTCTAAGGAAATTTTGGAAGATGAAGGTGACGTTTTCCCTCTTGAATCCTTTCCCTCGGTAGAGGATCTAATTCTGCCCTCTGATCAACCTGAGGTTGAACCTGTCATCTATATAAATTATCACTATTATTGCATCCCCCCAAACTCTCAAATTAATTGAATATATCAAGCATTGGAAATTCATTATTCTCGTCGACAGTGGTAGAACCCATAACTTTATTCATAAACACATTTCTCACAATACCCATTAATAAATCCATGCCATTAATAAATTTCAAATCGTGATTGATAATGGAGGATCCGTGAAATGTGGGGGTCACTGTGAAAATGTGCAATTTCAAATTAGTGATTATTCTTTGAAATCCCAAACGTTTGTCATTGAAATGGAGGGTTGTGACATTGTCTTGGGTATTGAATTGTTAAACACTCAAGGTGCCATCACCATGGACTTCAAGGAATTATACATGAGATTTTAATAGGATGGGAATCACTACAAGTTCCAAGGCCTCATGGAAGGTTCTCGCGATATTTTCAGTTCACACTGAATGGAAAAATTCTCAAGAAAGGTCATTCTAGCATTATTTCCTAGTTCCATACCATTCAAGTTGTTGAGACTCCATTCCCAACTTCTCATCCTAACATGCAACTTAAACTCTCCAAACACCACTCAGTTTTTGAAAACCCCCAAGGATTTCCTCCTTCCCGTGGTCCCCATGATCATTCCATCCCACTTTTTCTTGGTGGTCTCTCCCCGAATATTCTCCCTTACCATCACCCATTCACATAGGAAAACGATATTGAAAATATTATTCAAGAATTTCCAATCATCCACCCCATTACCAACCCTTAATATTCTCCAGTGGTTATGGTGCTTAAAAAAAGAAGGTACTAAGTGCATGTGCCTTTATTTTTGGGTTCTCAACAAAATTTCCATTAAGGATAAATTTCCAATTCCCATCATTGATGACCTTTTAGATGAATTTATGGGTGCTTAATTATTTAAAAAACTTGATCTATGTTAAGGCTATCACTAGATTCGTGTAGAGGATAATATTCCCAAAAATACCTTTTGTACACATGAAGGCCATCATGGGTTCTCAATCATGCCCACTAGATTATGTAATGCACCCTCCACTTTCCAAAGTCTCATGAATCACCTCTTATGACCCTTTCTCCATCATTTTTTCCTTGTCTTCTTTGATGACATCCTAAATTATAGTAAAACATGTAAAACCCATATTTCCCACGTGGATCAAGTATCACATCTACTTTCTTAGAATCAACTCTTTCCAAAAAGGTCCAATTGTGCCTTTAGGGCTTCTGAAGTAGAATATTTATCCACATTGTTGGTCAAGATGGTGTCTAATTGGATCCCACAAAAATTGAAGCTATGAAGGATTGATCCCTCCAAAAAAATCTTAAAATTTTGTGAGGATTTCTCGAGTTAATTGATTACTCTCAAAAGTTTGTCCAGGATTATGGAAAAATTGCAGCTCCACTCACTTCCCTCCTTAATAAAAATTCTTTTAGTTGGAATGCGACCACCGATCATGTTTTCCAAACTTTGAAAGAGGCGACATGTACAACTTTAGTACTAGATTTTCCCAACTTCATGAATATTTTTGTTTGAGTGTGAAACCTTAGGGAAAGGAATTGATGTAGTTCTCATGCAAGAAGGTGTACCATTGGATTTTACTAGTAAACAAATATCAAAGAGACACTTGGGAAAATCAACATATGAAAAGGAATTGTTGGCTATTTTGCATGCAGTGAATATCTTTCATCCTTACTTCCTTGGCCAGTGCTTCCAAATGAAAACTAATCATTGTAGACCAAAATATTTCTTGGAACAATGGATTTCATCCCCCAAGCAATAGAAATTTCTAACCAAAATGTTTCATTATAATTATGAGATCATTAAAATAAGGGAAAATAAAATATGGTAGTTGATTCCCTTTCTAGAAAATATGAAGGAGAAGGGTCCATGTTTTCACTCTCCATTGTAGTCGATTGGTTGAAAGAAGTTTTCTAGGAATGGTTCCAAGATTATAAAATTTATAATCTAATCCAATAACTGCAACATGAAATTGATGCATCTCTAAGATACACTTGACAAAATGAGGAGATCCAATATAAATGCCACATATATTTAACCAAACAATCCAACTTCAAATCTGCAATTCTCTTTGAACTCCATGCCTCATCAACAACAAGACATTTGTTCTTTCATAAAACCTATGAATAGATTAACTATTCATTTTTTGAGAAGGCATGAAGAAATACATCTATACTTTTGTGTATGAAAGCAATACCTTCCAACACAACAAGGGAAAAATAGTCAAAACTTCAGGCACAGTAGAACCTCTCCCTATTCCACGTGCTATATGGATAGATATTTCAATGGACTTCATTATTGGATTACCCGAATATGGAAATAAATTATTCATCGTGGTTGTGGTTGATCCACTTTCCAAATGTTCTCATTTATGTTCCCTCCATCAACCATTTAAATCTTCCATAGTGGCTTAATATTTCATTCTAAATGTCTTCAAACTACATGGAATTCCACAATCTATTGTCTCACACCATGTTCTAACTTTCACAAGTAAATTCTAGAAACAATTGTTCAAGCTCCAAGGCACCTAATTGCATCTCAACATTATCTATCATCCCTATATATATGGCCAAAATGAATATATTGATAAGTTCTTATAATCCTCTTTGTGGTGCTTTGCGTCAGAACGTTAATCTTAATTGGTTCAATGGTTACCTCTTGTTGGATGGTGGTATGATAAAACTTAGCACGGTGTCGCTTTCATGAATCCCTTTTAGGTGGTCTATGGTAAAAATAAACCATCCTTAGTATCTTACCTTCCCGACATCTCCAAGGTCCAGGAGGTAGAAAGATCCCTTATAATTTGCGCTAACATTCTATGCACTCTCAAAGACAATTTGGTCAGGGCTCAAAATCAAATTAAGCAACATGGTGATCAATGTCATTCTGAATGCCAATTGTTTTAAGGGGATATAGTGTTTTTTCATCTACAACCATATTAGAAAACGTCCCTAAAGCAGACTACTGCCAGAAGTTTGTTCCAAATTTTTATGGCCATTATATAGTCATCAATCACATGGGGCTTGTGTCTTACAAATTATCCCTTCCCAATCACTCTAAGCTCCATCCATTTTTTCATGTCTCCTACTTAAAGAAAGTGATTGGATCTAAGTTCCAGATTCAAACTACTCCCCTTGAATTTGATGAAGAAGGATTCATTTGGTTTCACCCACAAGTCATATGGTCCCAACACTAAAGTCATCTTTGTCAGCACACCATTTAGGAATTTTTGATACAATGGAAGGGTACAAAACTTGAACATGCCACATGGGATCCAACCACAATTCTAATGCAATTACCACATCTCAATCCTTGAGGACAAGGCTATTCTTTAAGGGGGAGGACATGTTAGGGTCCTAACCTCTCTAACCTCTCAAGTAGATAGAATTATATGTAATAAATACCATCATTAGTAAATAAGAACTATGTTTTAATGTGAACACAAATATTGTAGGATGTCTTACTAAAAGGTTTCTCCTCTAGAAAGTTATTTCTTTAAAATTTTCATAAGAAGATAGAATTAGTATATATATAGGTAGAAAGTATTGTAAATGGTTGTCTTCTGAAATCATTTGTACTCGATCTTTGCTCTATTGGAGGTTTTCCCCTCGAAGAGACAAGTGAACAATGATTTTTGGAAGTAACAAAGGTATCATATTTTGGTCTATATTTATAATCATTGTTTTGCTTCATTCTGCTAAATAATTTGATAATATTTGTGCTTTGTTTTTGTATATTAACATTTGGTGCCTTACAAGAAAATTATGAAAATTTTATTAATAAGATGAAATCTCTCCGGCCTCCATTACATTTAGTTGCACTATTATATGAATATTCTTACCCCCTTCTACGAGAGCTAATAGTGTGTTTTTCCTTCTAGGTCCTCAATTTTATAAAAATGTTGGAGAATACCGAGCACCCAACTATTGGAATGATTTTTTTTGGGTCCCAAGTCAATTGATATTGAAGGTAGTCAAATTTTTTCACATTCATTGTATTATCTCTTTGACCACTAAGACAACCACATTAATTGACACCATGGTTGAATGACATTATTTAATTTACACCAAAGTTTTATTCTTATATATTGGTTGCATTATTTAGTTCTAGAATGTATTATCCACTATTTTATCATTAAAAATAATGTTTGTCT